>JAAAWM010008584.1:0-15137 GCA_036873465.1 Thinopyrum obtusiflorum
ACCCAAAGGAAAAAGAGGCTAGGTGGCGAATGGTAAAACCAATGTTGGGCCTTGCTGGAGGAGTTTTATTCAAGGCGAACTGTCAAGGGGTTCCCATTATAACCCAACCGTGTAAGGAACGCAAAATCCGGGAACATAACACCGATATGACGGAAACTAGGGCGACAAGAGTGGAACGAAATACCAGGCATAAGGCCGAGCCTTCCACCCTTTACCAAGTATATAGATGCATTAATTAAATAAGAGATATTGTGATATCCTAACAATAATATCCATGTATCAAACATGGAACAAGCTCCAAACTTCACCTGCAACTAACAACGCTATAAGAGGGGCTGAGCAAAGCGGTAACATAGCCAAACAACGGTTTGCTAGGACAAGGGGGGTTAGAGGCTTGGCTTAACCCGAGAAGAGACCATCACGGTTACACACGCGGTTGATGTATTTTAATTAAGATCAACTTCATGTTTTCTACAACCGGACATTAACAAATTCCCATCTACCCATAACTACGGGCACAGCTTTCGAAAGTTCAAATCCCTACAGGGGTGTCCCAACTTAGCCCATCACAAGCTCTCACGGTCAACGAAGGATATTCCTTCTCCCAAGACAATCCGATCAGGCTCGGCATCCCGGTTATAAGACATCCTCGACAATGGTAAAACAAGTCCAGCAAGACCACCCGCTGTGCCGACAAATCCCGATAGGAGCTGCACATATCTGGTTCTCAGGGCACACCGGATAAGCTAAGCGTACGGGAGCCAACGTAACCCAAGTTGCCAAGGGACGGCCCCACACGGTGCTCTGGGTTGGACCAACACTTAGAGGGGGGGGGGGGGGGGGGGGGGGGGGGGGGGGGGGGGGGGGGGGGGGGGGGGGGGGGGGGGGGGGGGGGGGGGGGGGGGGGGGGGGGGGGGGGGGGGGGGGGGGGGGGGGGGGGGGGGGGGGGGGGGGGGGGGGGGGGGGGGGGGGGGGGGGGGGGGGGGGGGGGGGGGGGGGGGGGGGGGGGGGGGGGGGGGGGGGGGGGGGGGGGGGGGGGGGGGGGGGGGGGGGGGGGGGGGGGGGGGGGGGGGGGGGGGGGGGGGGGGGGGGGGGGGGGGGGGGGGGGGGGGGGGGGGGGGGGGGGGGGGGGGGGGGGGGGGGGGGGGGGGGGGGGGGGGGGGGGGGGGGGGGGGGGGGGGGGGGGGGGGGGGGGGGGGGGGGGGGGGGGGGGGGGGGGGGGGGGGGGGGGGGGGGGGGGGGGGGGGGGGGGGGGGGGGGGGGGGGGGGGGGGGGGGGGGGGGGGGGGGGGGGGGGGGGGGGGGGGGGGGGGGGGGGGGGGGGGGGGGGGCGGACATGGTGCAAACACGGGCATCTCATACAACGTGCATACGGTCCACGGCGGTCGTTTCGGGTTATACCTTCGAAGCATTCAAACGAGACGGTTCGCAATTCGGAGCGGTGTAGAGGAAGTAGGCGTTCACAGGACGTCGTCGGAAGTAGTTGTACACGGCGTCGGTAGAGGAAGTAGTTGTTCACGTGGCGACGGTAGTGGAAGTAGTTGTTCTCGCGATGGTAGTGGTTCGAGGTCTTGGCGGGTCATCATGTAGCCGTACATGTTCGTCGTGGTACACCGTTCGTAGAAGTTCGGGCGGCGGTAGTGGTACACGTTTGACGTTTTGTAGTCGAACTTGACGTTTCCAAGGGGCTCCGAATGTCGTGGTACTTGGCGAAAATTCTCGAAGATGACCTTGACGATCCTGGTTTCGGAGCAGAGGCGAGGCTGGCTGGCTACGACCGGCCTTGCAGCCGCTGCGGCCCACGCGAGCGAGCAGAGGAGGCTCACGCAGGAACTTGGCGGGCGCGGCGAGTCATCGGAGGCCGGGGACGGGGCTGCAGGGCCGGCTCGGCACGGGGACCTGGCGAGCGTGTGGAGAGGCGAGGACGGGGCGTCGGCGAGGCTCCGGTGGCCGGCTGGCCGGGGCCAGCGCGAGGAGACGCGGGTGACGGGGAGGCGCGGCGCCGGAGGGGGGGGGGGGGGGGGGGGGGGGGGGGGGGGGGGGGGGGGGGGGGGGGGGGGGGGGGGGGGGGGGGGGGGGGGGGGGGGGGGGGGGGGGGGGGGGGGGGGGGGGGGGGGGGGGGGGGGGGGGGGGGGGGGGGGGGGGGGGGGGGGGGGGGGGGGGGGGGGGGGGGGGGGGGGGGGGGGGGGGGGGGGGGGGGGGGGGGGGGGGGGGGGGGGGGGGGGGGGGGGGGGGGGGGGGGGGGGGGGGGGGGGGGGGGGGGGGGGGGGGGGGGGGGGGGGGGGGGGGGGGGGGGGGGGGGGGGGGGGGGGGGGGGGGGGGGGGGGGGGGGGGGGGGGGGGGGGGGGGGGGGGGGGGGGGGGGGGGGGGGGGGGGGGGGGGGGGGGGGGGGGGGGGGGGGGGGGGGGGGGGGGGGGGGGGGGGGGGGGGGGGGGGGGGGGGGGGGGGGGGGGGGGGGGGGGGGGGGGGGGGGGGGGGGGGGGGGGGGGGGGGGGGGGGGGGGGGGGGGGGGGGGGGGGGGGGGGGGGGGGGGGGGGGGGGGGGGGGGGGGGGGGGGGGGGGGGGGGGGGGGGGGGGGGGGGGGGGGGGGGGGGGGGGGGGGGGGGGGGGGGGGGGGGGGGGGGGGGGGGGGGGGGGGGGGGGGGGGGGGGGGGGGGGGGGGGGGGGGGGGGGGGGGGGGGGGGGGGGGGGGGGGGGGGGGGGGGGGGGGGGGGGGGGGGGGGGGGGGGGGGGGGGGGGGGGGGGGGGGGGGGGGGGGGGGGGGGGGGGGGGGGGGGGGGGGGGGGGGGGGGGGGGGGGGGGGGGGGGGGGGGGGGGGGGGGGGGGGGGGGGGGGGGGGGGGGGGGGGGGGGGGGGGGGGGGGGGGGGGGGGGGGGGGGGGGGGGGGGGGGGGGGGGGGGGGGGGGGGGGGGGGGGGGGGGGGGGGGGGGGGGGGGGGGGGGGGGGGGGGGGGGGGGGGGGGGGGGGGGGGGGGGGGGGGGGGGGGGGGGGGGGGGGGGGGGGGGGGGGGGGGGGGGGGGGGGGGGGGGGGGGGGGGGGGGGGGGGGGGGGGGGGGGGGGGGGGGGGGGGGGGGGGGGGGGGGGGGGGGGGGGGGGGGGGGGGGGGGGGGGGGGGGGGGGGGGGGGGGGGGGGGGGGGGGGGGGGGGGGGGGGGGGGGGGGGGGGGGGGGGGGGGGGGGGGGGGGGGGGGGGGGGGGGGGGGGGGGGGGGGGGGGGGGGGGGGGGGGGGGGGGGGGGGGGGGGGGGGGGGGGGGGGGGGGGGGGGGGGGGGGGGGGGGGGGGGGGGGGGGGGGGGGGGGGGGGGGGGGGGGGGGGGGGGGGGGGGGGGGGGGGGGGGGGGGGGGGGGGGGGGGGGGGGGGGGGGGGGGGGGGGGGGGGGGGGGGGGGGGGGGGGGGGGGGGGGGGGGGGGGGGGGGGGGGGGGGGGGGGGGGGGGGGGGGGGGGGGGGGGGGGGGGGGGGGGGGGGGGGGGGGGGGGGGGGGGGGGGGGGGGGGGGGGGGGGGGGGGGGGGGGGGGGGGGGGGGGGGGGGGGGGGGGGGGGGGGGGGGGGGGGGGGGGGGGGGGGGGGGGGGGGGGGGGGGGGGGGGGGGGGGGGGGGGGGGGGGGGGGGGGGGGGGGGGGGGGGGGGGGGGGGGGGGGGGGGGGGGGGGGGGGGGGGGGGGGGGGGGGGGGGGGGGGGGGGGGGGGGGGGGGGGGGGGGGGGGGGGGGGGGGGGGGGGGGGGGGGGGGGGGGGGGGGGGGGGGGGGGGGGGGGGGGGGGGGGGGGGGGGGGGGGGGGGGGGGGGGGGGGGGGGGGGGGGGGGGGGGGGGGGGGGGGGGGGGGGGGGGGGGGGGGGGGGGGGGGGGGGGGGGGGGGGGGGGGGGGGGGGGGGGGGGGGGGGGGGGGGGGGGGGGGGGGGGGGGGGGGGGGGGGGGGGGGGGGGGGGGGGGGGGGGGGGGGGGGGGGGGGGGGGGGGGGGGGGGGGGGGGGGGGGGGGGGGGGGGGGGGGGGGGGGGGGGGGGGGGGGGGGGGGGGGGGGGGGGGGGGGGGGGGGGGGGGGGGGGGGGGGGGGGGGGGGGGGGGGGGGGGGGGGGGGGGGGGGGGGGGGGGGGGGGGGGGGGGGGGGGGGGGGGGGGGGGGGGGGGGGGGGGGGGGGGGGGGGGGGGGGGGGGGGGGGGGGGGGGGGGGGGGGGGGGGGGGGGGGGGGGGGGGGGGGGGGGGGGGGGGGGGGGGGGGGGGGGGGGGGGGGGGGGGGGGGGGGGGGGGGGGGGGGGGGGGGGGGGGGGGGGGGGGGGGGGGGGGGGGGGGGGGGGGGGGGGGGGGGGGGGGGGGGGGGGGGGGGGGGGGGGGGGGGGGGGGGGGGGGGGGGGGGGGGGGGGGGGGGGGGGGGGGGGGGGGGGGGGGGGGGGGGGGGGGGGGGGGGGGGGGGGGGGGGGGGGGGGGGGGGGGGGGGGGGGGGGGGGGGGGGGGGGGGGGGGGGGGGGGGGGGGGGGGGGGGGGGGGGGGGGGGGGGGGGGGGGGGGGGGGGGGGGGGGGGGGGGGGGGGGGGGGGGGGGGGGGGGGGGGGGGGGGGGGGGGGGGGGGGGGGGGGGGGGGGGGGGGGGGGGGGGGGGGGGGGGGGTCATGTAACAGTCATAACATAGGGTGACACAGAACTAGCTCCAATTCATCAATATAATGTAGGCATGTATTCCGTATATAGTCATACGTGCTTATAGAAAAGAACTTGCATGACATCTTTTGTCCTACCCTCCCGTGGCAGCGGGGTCCTATTGGAAACTAAGGCGTTGTTTGGATAAGGGGAACATACAGATCGGGATCTCCATAAGCCAGAAAAACGGCCTAACCGTACAAAATCTTGTTTGGCTCCTCCAACTAACCCATGCATATAGGAAACTCGTTTCACAAAGGCCCAGAATTCCAGGTTTGTGGGAAAACGAGTATTAGTCGTTTTTCCACAAACGCGATTAACAAATACAGATCGCAACTGTCCATCTCCGCCTCCGCCCTTTCCTGAACAACCACATTGGCACCAATTTTTCTTTCTGCGACTCACCTCCCGCCTTTTTCCATTGCCTATATAACAGGATTTTGTTGGCCGCAGGGTGCGTTCTCCACACAGATCGCACAGGCTGGATGCGATCCCCGGCCACAGGCACTGGATGGAATACATCGCCTTTGGATCTGAACTTGGCCATCTTCAATAGGACTGCATACCTCCATCGAGCTCTTGTTATCATCATCATCTTCCGGTCTTCAATCAGGATTCGTGGCTTCACCCATCCTACACGGTAAGATAAACCATCTAGAGTTACAAAATTCTGCAGTACGAATTGTTTTTGTAAATATGTTCATGCTACTGTTCATTGAATTAATTCTATTGGCAGCGAACCCTATTTTCCATACAACCCCTGATGGGGGGGGGGGGGGGGGGGGGGGGGGGGGGGGGGGGGGGGGGGGGGGGGGGGGGGGGGGGGGGGGGGGGGGGGGGGGGGGGGGGGGGGGGGGGGGGGGGGGGGGGGGGGGGGGGGGGGGGGGGGGGGGGGGGGGGGGGGGGGGGGGGGGGGGGGGGGGGGGGGGGGGGGGGGGGGGGGGGGGGGGGGGGGGGGGGGGGGGGGGGGGGGGGGGGGGGGGGGGGGGGGGGGGGGGGGGGGGGGGGGGGGGGGGGGGGGGGGGGGGGGGGGGGGGGGGGGGGGGGGGGGGGGGGGGGGGGGGGGGGGGGGGGGGGGGGGGGGGGGGGGGGGGGGGGGGGGGGGGGGGGGGGGGAAACCTAGCCCAGCTTTATAGTAAATGAACTTCATGCTTGAGATCTTGGCTGCAACCCAGCAAAGTAACTGGTCAGGGAACATCCCATTAGGCGAACATGCGACAAAAATTGAAGTGTCCAGTCACACTTTGAACAAAAGATTAGTTCACTCCTAGACTCCCATTTGTGTACAACGACCACAGGATTACCCCTCAAAAGATCGAAATATTAGTGGCATGCTCATTTTCTTCCACTTCGTAGATTTATCGTAATGAACAAAATGACTCATCTTGCATTATTTCTTCTTGTATCTCCCTGTAGAAAAATATGGATGATGAGATGGACAAAATAATTAGGAAGGAAAACACAGATAAAGCTAAGCGCCATGTATGGAAATCTTCAGAGGACAAAATACTACTCAATATATTGAAAGATCAAAGTCTACAGGGAGGGAAAGAAGGAACGGGTTACACAAAGAAAGCATGGCGTGATATCTTAGGACAATTCAATGATTCAAGGGTAGAGAAACTTGAATTACAACAACTGAAAAATCGTCATAAGTACTACAGGAGTTGCTACAGTACCATGGACAGACTTCTAAAACTCACGGGATTTGGTTGGGACGATGATGATAAAATGATAAAAGCTTCAGAAGAAATTTGGGAAGAACTAATTAAGGTAAGGATTTGCGAGTAGAATCCATATGAAGTTCTCATATCATAGTATTAACCAAAAACTAAACAACTTGCAGAAGGATAAGTCACTACAGGAATATCGAGATAAGGTGTGGCCTAGTTGGGTAGATCTTCAAGCCATATGTGCTACTTCAACAGCATATGGAGCTGGTGCTGTATCTAGCAAAGGAAAAGATGCTGCATGTACAAGCAAATCTTCACAGATTGATCTCAATATGGATGTTGAAGTTCATGAGATTGATTCTGATGAAAACAATACTTCCCCTGGTGTCTTCATGAAGAAGTCAACTACCATTGAGCAAGAAAAAAAGAAGTCCACTGGAAGTGGATAAAAAGAAACTGGAAGAGGGCAAAAACAGATAGCCGATGATGCCATATCAGCAATTGACCGACTTGCAGATGCATCACTTAGCATTGCTGAAGCGAAGAAAACAGTAGCACAACAAAATGAAGCTTACTCGGTTAAATCATGTATGGCAATATTAAATAGTATGAGTAATCTAGATCCCAAAGAGAAACTAAAAGCGGTCAAGGCATTTACAGATGGTGATAAATGGGCCATATTCATTGAGATGGATGATGAGACGCGGAAGCTTTGGATTCTTGATCCTTAGAATTTTTGTAATACACCATTGACCATAGTATTTTATTTCAGTCGTTGTCGTAGATTCAGAAAACAATTTCCATTATGTTTTATCAGCTTGTGTGAAATAATGAACATTCTTTTTCAATTTTATATTGTTCATTTGATGGTTCAGCACTGATATATTTAACAAATATCCTGAGATGATATCAATAGTGTATATTGTGCAGGGAACTATGAACAGCTTGGATGTGCCAGATGATGAACTTTCTGACTCTGAGCAAGTGCTTATTAACAACATTTCTGCAGTGTCCTTGTTTCGTGATGTGTTGTTTACAAGGTTATTCAAAACAACTCGTAACACCTCTATATTAACTGGTGCTCAGAAAACAATAGAGCTGTTAGAGGGACATCCAGTTAGATTTTATGAACTAATTTGTCTTAAGAAGCACACATTCTTCTTGTTGCGGGATGCTTTGTGCGAGAGAAAGTTACTTAAGGATACAAATCGAATGACAGTGGATGAACAACTACTCATGTTTTTACATACAATTGGTCACAATGTTAGAAACCGTGTCATGCAAGATAGATATCAGCATTCTGGCGAACCAATCAGCCGACACTTCAACAAAGTTTTAGACGCCATAAATGGTTTGCGTGATGTTTGCATAATAGATCCAAGCAATCAAGTCCCATCCAAAATATTGGGTGATGCAAGGTTCTACCCATATTTCAAGGTATAATTTCTATTTGAAGAATATACTCCTTTTACATATGATTTTCATAAGTACAATGTCCACAACATGTGAACATCCTTATTTGACTAAAAAATCCCACCAGAACTGCCTAGGAGCAATAGACGGGACACACATTGAGGCGAAAATCAGGCTTGACAAGCAAACTCCTTACAGAAATAGGCATGGTTATCCGTCTCAAAATGTAATGGCAGCAGTGTCATTTGACATGACATTCTCTTATGTCGCTGCTGGATGGGAGGGTTCTGCATATCAAGATGTTCTAAGATGGGCCGTTACTAGTGGGGGTTTGGTTGTTCCTGAAGGTAAAATTATAAATATATTAATTATTTGTGTATCTATAATATAAATAAAAATTCTGACTGTGCTATGAAACCTCATGTGCAGGCAAATTTTATCTTGTTGATTCAGGCTATGCAAATACTCCAAAATTTATTGCCCCATATCGCGGAGATCGCTATCATATTGCTTCTTTTCGTGGATGTAATCGGAGATATACTGGTGAGAAGGATTTGTTCAACCATGTGCATGCACAGCTGCGGAACGTTATGGAACGAACCTTTGGTGTTCTGAAAGCTCGTTTTCCAATTCTAAGTAGGAAAGGAGGAATTCCTTATCCATATAGAACCCAAGTTAAAATTGTTATGGCTTGTTGCATCATCCACAACTTCATAAGGAAGGTTAATGAGTCTGATGAGTTGTTTGAGCTTTATGAGCATGGGGAAACAAAAGAAAATGTTGACCATGGTGATCAACAAGTTCGTGGGCAAGCAAGAGAAGATGATCGAGTTGCTGGTGAGAGAGTTCGTGCTGGCATCGCTCAACAATTGTGGACAAATCATCAACGACGTGTGAACCGACAACAACAAGATGATTAAACGCCGTAATATTTGATTTCCATCTTTAATTAGAGATGTATTTGAATAATTATTGTTAGAACTTTAAATTTCTTTATATGTTCATGAACTCCCCATTCTTTTATAGGCTTATGAACTCTCTCTCTCCCTCTCTCTATCTACGGCTACATGATGAAATGTTATTTTTCACCAATATATTCAGCAAATGAAGCAACAAATAAACTACTTCATTCAAATGGGTGTGTTCTTATGTAAAGCTTGATAGCTTTCAGTGCTACAAACGCACCAGATTCTACCTACGCACCAGATTCTACAATGTACCAAGTGCAAAGCTTGACAGCTTTCAGTGCTACAAACGCACCTGAAACTTCTTGTTTTTAGAAAGACCATGAACCTTGCCAGTTCTAACTTTGCTTTCTACAGTAGCACTCTCCTCCAAAGTTCCATTATACAAATTCCAGTATATGTAGCTAATTGTTAAGGCCTGTTACTTATGAAGTATTTTTCTGTCGGCAAGTGCATGATACAGACCATGAAAGAAAGATAATTATAGCTCCTCTCTGCAAGTGCATGGTAGACCATGTTAACTACAGAGTTTGCAAAAAGAAAAATCAAACATACCTGCTCCTCTGAATCGCCATCCTCGAGCTTGTCCTCTGCATCTGTTGTTACTCATGGTCATGCTGGTCAGGGAGCGGGGGCTACAGCTGCCTGCTGCCGCCGGCGCCCCACATATCTAGTGGTAAAACGGGCTGGTTATAGTGTAGCCTGCACCGCCGGCATTCTAGGGAGGCAGGCATGTGCGTTGAGCTGAAGCAGCACTGCTCGACGGATAGAGCTGGCTGACGGCCGACGAAGCACAGTAGGCCTTAGCGACCTAGCCGTCCAGGGGAGGGGAGGCGGGCAGCGGCGTCGGGGAGTCCAGCAGCAACCGGCGTGGCCGGAGGCACGCACTAGCCGCCGTCCTCGCGCGGATTTATCCACGGCCGAGAGCAGGGGAGTACCGGTGTCAGCGAGCGGAGGAGGAATCGGAGGGGACCAGCAGGACGACAGACTTGGAAGACGCCATTGTGGCTGATTTGGGGAAAGTGAGAGTGAGTCACGGGAGGAGAAAAGGAGGGTATCCAAACAAGGTACATGACTGACCAGTTTTTCTGTTTTCCTATCCAAACGTAACTTTCTATAAACTCGTTATTTACAAAACATAACGTAAAACGGGGTTTCCTAAAAATCAGCTAAAAACTCGTTTTCTATAATCCTAACGCGGGGGGGGGGGGGGGGGGGGGGGGGGGGGGGGGGGGGGGGGGGGGGGGGGGGGGGGGGGGGGGGGGGGGGGGGGGGGGGGGGGGGGGGGGGGGGGGGGGGGGGGGGGGGGGGGGGGGGGGGGGGGGGGGGGGGGGGGGGGGGGGGGGGGGGGGGGGGGGGGGGGGGGGGGGGGGGGGGGGGGGGGGGGGGGGGGGGGGGGGGGGGGGGGGGGGGGGGGGGGGGGGGGGGGGGGGGGGGGGGGGGGGGGGGGGGGGGGGGGGGGGGGGGGGGGGGGGGGGGGGGGGGGGGGGGGGGGGGGGGGGGGGGGGGGGGGGGGGGGGGGGGGGGGGGGGGGGGGGGGGGGGGGGGGGGGGGGGGGGGGGGGGGGGGGGGGGGGGGGGGGGGGGGGGGGGGGGGGGGGGGGGGGGGGGGGGGGGGGGGGGGGGGGGGGGGGGGGGGGGGGGGGGGGGGGGGGGGGGGGGGGGGGGGGGGGGGGGGGGGGGGGGGGGGGGGGGGGGGGGGGGGGGGGGGGGGGGGGGGGGGGGGGGGGGGGGGGGGGGGGGGGGGGGGGGGGGGGGGGGGGGGGGGGGGGGGGGGGGGGGGGGGGGGGGGGGGGGGGGGGGGGGGGGGGGGGGGGGGGGGGGGGGGGGGGGGGGGGGGGGGGGGGGGGGGGGGGGGGGGGGGGGGGGGGGGGGGGGGGGGGGGGGGGGGGGGGGGGGGGGGGGGGGGGGGGGGGGGGGGGGGGGGGGGGGGGGGGGGGGGGGGGGGGGGGGGGGGGGGGGGGGGGGGGGGGGGGGGGGGGGGGGGGGGGGGGGGGGGGGGGGGGGGGGGGGGGGGGGGGGGGGGGGGGGGGGGGGGGGGGGGGGGGGGGGGGGGGGGGGGGGGGGGGGGGGGGGGGGGGGGGGGGGGGGGGGGGGGGGGGGGGGGGGGGGGGGGGGGGGGGGGGGGGGGGGGGGGGGGGGGGGGGGGGGGGGGGGGGGGGGGGGGGGGGGGGGGGGGGGGGGGGGGGGGGGGGGGGGGGGGGGGGGGGGGGGGGGGGGGGGGGGGGGGGGGGGGGGGGGGGGGGGGGGGGGGGGGGGGGGGGGGGGGGGGGGGGGGGGGGGGGGGGGGGGGGGGGGGGGGGGGGGGGGGGGGGGGGGGGGGGGGGGGGGGGGGGGGGGGGGGGGGGGGGGGGGGGGGGGGGGGGGGGGGGGGGGGGGGGGGGGGGGGGGGGGGGGGGGGGGGGGGGGGGGGGGGGGGGGGGGGGGGGGGGGGGGGGGGGGGGGGGGGGGGGGGGGGGGGGGGGGGGGGGGGGGGGGGGGGGGGGGGGGGGGGGGGGGGGGGGGGGGGGGGGGGGGGGGGGGGGGGGGGGGGGGGGGGGGGGGGGGGGGGGGGGGGGGGGGGGGGGGGGGGGGGGGGGGGGGGGGGGGGGGGGGGGGGGGGGGGGGGGGGGGGGGGGGGGGGGGGGGGGGGGGGGGGGGGGGGGGGGGGGGGGGGGGGGGGGGGGGGGGGGGGGGGGGGGGGGGGGGGGGGGGGGGGGGGGGGGGGGGGGGGGGGGGGGGGGGGGGGGGGGGGGGGGGGGGGGGGGGGGGGGGGGGGGGGGGGGGGGGGGGGGGGGGGGGGGGGGGGGGGGGGGGGGGGGGGGGGGGGGGGGGGGGGGGGGGGGGGGGGGGGGGGGGGGGGGGGGGGGGGGGGGGGGCGAATCCCCCTCTCCGGAGCCCCGAACGGACTCCAGATCAGCCCTCCCGAGAGAGATTAGGACTTGGAGGCGGATCCATATCGTAAAACGTGATGAAACTTTCTCTCCAATTTTTTTCTCCGCGAGACGGAATATATGGAGTTGGAGTTGAGGTCGGTGGAGGTCCAAGGGGCCCACGAGATAAGGGGGCGCGCCCCTGTCTCGTGGACAGGCCCTGGGCCCCCTGGTGTATTTCTTTCGCCCAGAAATTCTTATTAATTCCAAAAAGTCTCTCCATGGATTTTCAGGACATTCCGAGAACTTTTCTTTTCTACACATAAAACAACATCATGGCAGTTCTGCTGAAAACATCGTCAATCCGGGTTAGTTTCATTCAAATCATGCAAGTTAGAGTCCAAAACAAGGGCAAAAGTGTTTGGTGCTAACTTGATTACATGGTAAATCTCATCCAACCCATTGCCGTCCAGCAAGCCTACGATGGAATTACTCACTCACGGCGGTGAGCATCATGAAATTGGTGATGGAGGATGGTTGATGATGACGACGGGGGGGGGGGGGGGGGGGGGGGGGGGGGGGGGGGGGGGGGGGGGGGGGGGGGGGGGGGGGGGGGGGGGGGGGGGGGGGGGGGGGGGGGGGGGGGGGGGGGGGGGGGGGGGGGGGGGGGGGGGGGGGGGGGGGGGGGGGGGGGGGGGGGGGGGGGGGGGGGGGGGGGGGGGGGGGGGGGGGGGGGGGGGGGGGGGGGGGGGGGGGGGGGGGGGGGGGGGGGGGGGGGGGGGGGGGGGGGGGGGGGGGGGGGGGGGGGGGGGGGGGGGGGGGGGGGGGGGGGGGGGGGGGGGGGGGGGGGGGGGGGGGGGGGGGGGGGGGGGGGGGGGGGGGGGGGGGGGGGGGGGGGGGGGGGGGGGGGGGGGGGGGGGGGGGGGGGGGGGGGGGGGGGGGGGGGGGGGGGGGGGGGGGGGGGGGGGGGGGGGGGGGGGGGGGGGGGGGGGGGGGGGGGGGGGGGGGGGGGGGGGGGGGGGGGGGGGGGGGGGGGGGGGGGGGGGGGGGGGGGGGGGGGGGGGGGGGGGGGGGGGGGGGGGGGGGGGGGGGGGGGGGGGGGGGGGGGGGGGGGGGGGGGGGGGGGGGGGGGGGGGGGGGGGGGGGGGGGGGGGGGGGGGGGGGGGGGGGGGGGGGGGGGGGGGGGGGGGGGGGGGGGGGGGGGGGGGGGGGGGGGGGGGGGGGGGGGGGGGGGGGGGGGGGGGGGGGGGGGGGGGGGGGGGGGGGGGGGGGGGGGGGGGGGGGGGGGGGGGGGGGGGGGGGGGGGGGGGGGGGGGGGGGGGGGGGGGGGGGGGGGGGGGGGGGGGGGGGGGGGGGGGGGGGGGGGGGGGGGGGGGGGGGGGGGGGGGGGGGGGGGGGGGGGGGGGGGGGGGGGGGGGGGGGGGGGGGGGGGGGGGGGGGGGGGGGGGGGGGGGGGGGGGGGGGGGGGGGGGGGGGGGGGGGGGGGGGGGGGGGGGGGGGGGGGGGGGGGGGGGGGGGGGGGGGGGGGGGGGGGGGGGGGGGGGGGGGGGGGGGGGGGGGGGGGGGGGGGGGGGGGGGGGGGGGGGGGGGGGGGGGGGGGGGGGGGGGGGGGGGGGGGGGGGGGGGGGGGGGGGGGGGGGGGGGGGGGGGGGGGGGGGGGGGGGGGGGGGGGGGGGGGGGGGGGGGGGGGGGGGGGGGGGGGGGGGGGGGGGGGGGGGGGGGGGGGGGGGGGGGGGGGGGGGGGGGGGGGGGGGGGGGGGGGGGGGGGGGGGGGGGGGGGGGGGGGGGGGGGGGGGGGGGGGGGGGGGGGGGGGGGGGGGGGGGGGGGGGGGGGGGGGGGGGGGGGGGGGGGGGGGGGGGGGGGGGGGGGGGGGGGGGGGGGGGGGGGGGGGGGGGGGGGGGGGGGGGGGGGGGGGGGGGGGGGGGGGGGGGGGGGGGGGGGGGGGGGGGGGGGGGGGGGGGGGGGGGGGGGGGGGGGGGGGGGGGGGGGGGGGGGGGGGGGGGGGGGGGGGGGGGGGGGGGGGGGGGGGGGGGGGGGGGGGGGGGGGGGGGGGGGGGGGGGGGGGGGGGGGGGGGGGGGGGGGGGGGGGGGGGGGGGGGGGGGGGGGGGGGGGGGGGGGGGGGGGGGGGGGGGGGGGGGGGGGGGGGGGGGGGGGGGGGGGGGGGGGGGGGGGGGGGGGGGGGGGGGGGGGGGGGGGGGGGGGGGGGGGGGGGGGGGGGGGGGGGGGGGGGGGGGGGGGGGGGGGGGGGGGGGGGGGGGGGGGGGGGGGGGGGGGGGGGGGGGGGGGGGGGGGGGGGGGGGGGGGGGGGGGGGGGGGGGGGGGGGGGGGGGGGGGGGGGGGGGGGGGGGGGGGGGGGGGGGGGGGGGGGGGGGGGGGGGGGGGGGGGGGGGGGGGGGGGGGGGGGGGGGGGGGGGGGGGGGGGGGGGGGGGGGGGGGGGGGGGGGGGGGGGGGGGGGGGGGGGGGGGGGGGGGGGGGGGGGGGGGGGGGGGGGGGGGGGGGGGGGGGGGGGGGGGGGGGGGGGGGGGGGGGGGGGGGGGGGGGGGGGGGGGGGGGGGGGGGGGGGGGGGGGGGGGGGGGGGGGGGGGGGGGGGGGGGGGGGGGGGGGGGGGGGGGGGGGGGGGGGGGGGGGGGGGGGGGGGGGGGGGGGGGGGGGGGGGGGGGGGGGGGGGGGGGGGGGGGGGGGGGGGGGGGGGGGGGGGGGGGGGGGGGGGGGGGGGGGGGGGGGGGGGGGGGGGGGGGGGGGGGGGGGGGGGGGGGGGGGGGGGGGGGGGGGGGGGGGGGGGGGGGGGGGGGGGGGGGGGGGGGGGGGGGGGGGGGGGGGGGGGGGGGGGGGGGGGGGGGGGGGGGGGGGGGGGGGGGGGGGGGGGGGGGGGGGGGGGGGGGGGGGGGGGGGGGGGGGGGGGGGGGGGGGGGGGGGGGGGGGGGGGGGGGGGGGGGGGGGGGGGGGGGGGGGGGGGGGGGGGGGGGGGGGGGGGGGGGGGGGGGGGGGGGGGGGGGGGGGGGGGGGGGGGGGGGGGGGGGGGGGGGGGGGGGGGGGGGGGGGGGGGGGGGGGGGGGGGGGGGGGGGGGGGGGTGTACCTTGACCTTATGACAACTAGAACCGGATACTTAATAAAACACACCCTTCCAAGTGCCAGATACAACCTGGTGATCGCTCTCTAACAGGGTGACGAGGAGAGGATCGCCGGGTAGGAGTATGCTATACGATGCTACTTGGTGAACTTACCATCTACTCTCTTCTACATGCTGCAAGATGGAGGCTGCCAGAAGCGTACTCTTCGACAGGATTAGTTATCCCCCTCTTATTCTGGCATTCTGCAGTTCAGTCCACCGATATTGCCCCTTTACACAGATACCCATGCATATGTAGTGTAGATCCTTGCTTGCGAGTACTTTGGATGAGTACTCACGGTTGCTTTGCTCCCCCTTTTCCCCTTTTCCTTTCTTTCTGGTTGTCGCAACCAGATGCTGGAGCCCAGGAGCTTGACGCCACCGTCGACGATGACTCCTACTACACTGGAGGTGCCTACTACTACGTGCAGGCCGCTGACGACGACCAGGAGTAGTTTAGGAGGATCCCAGGCAGGAGGCCTGCGCCTCTT
>JAAAWM010008585.1:0-15146 GCA_036873465.1 Thinopyrum obtusiflorum
CAAATGGGTGACACGGTGGTTTTAGCGAGTTCGGGCCTCTCACGGTGGAGATAACAGCCCTACGTCTCGTGCTCCGGAGAGGCTTTGTTTTATCTGAGTATGTATCCTGAGATTACATGGTGTATTTGAGAGAGAGAGGGGAGAACGTATCTCCATGCCTCAAGCTAAATGGTGAGAAAGAGGGAGAGGTGGAAGAAAAAAGCCCCCTAGTCTAGTGGTGGGGGTGGCTTATATAGAGTGCGCAACCCCCTCACCTCCTATGTTACAAAGTGGGGGCGTATGCCATAACTCAGCCTACTACTAAGATGATGCTTCGAGTGCCTTGTCAACTGCTGGTCTTCGCATATCCGAGTGAGATCAGGTGCTCCGAGTGGAATGAGTTGTTCGAGTGGAGTGCTATGCTCCGAGTGGTTGTTGTCGTCGGAGTGATTCGATGGTCATCCGAGTGGATAGTATGTCTGTATGAAATTTATCTGGACCCACATGCTGTGTGGACCCCATGCTTTATGATATTTTGACCCTTCGTGGGCGTACCTGTTATGTGTATCCCCAACATGAAGTATATGCTTGGTGTAAGAAGTTATTTTCTCCAAGTTCACGTGCGTTAGGTGCAAGTTGCAGTCGTGAATTCGAGAAAGCTTGTTTTGTTTTGCTTCCTCTGGAATCATCCCAAGTCAGTCATGCATTTGTGCAAAGTATTCTGTGGTTTGGAGACTTGCAACCTTCATTCTACAAGTATCCCTAGCACACCAAGCCACTGATTGGATTGTTCAAGGAGAAGAAGTTCCTTCTTAAGAGCATGCCTTATGCAAGGACTGATATCCTCGATGATGGTTCCCCACCTAAACTTGATAGTGTTGTAATATAAGACTACTATGTGGTCATTCTTGTCTTGGACAACATGCTCACATGTATGTAGCAGAACCAGCTCATGTTTTGGAGCTTGCTATCGTAGTTCATCTCCCGAGAATCTCGCAACGTCATCTCGTCGATTTATGTTGCAAACTTTATTTTCAGACATGCTGAGTCTGAAGTATCCTATCACCAATCGGATCTGAATCTTAGGCAGATATGATGGTTGGAACATTCCCAATAGTTGCATTTTGTTCCCAGCTTGCACCGCCATTGTGCCAATTTCCCATGGGCTGCCCTTCTCAGCAGTTGCTGTCCAAGATCATCTTCAAAAGTGGACTTACCATGGGTCCCATCCATTTCCGATGATAAGCAAAATCATCCATTGCGTTGTCTTCAACAACGTAGTCCACATCATCCATTCTAGTCCGAGTATGTCATTCTTTTGAACTCCTTCAAATGATCGATTGTGATTGCCTTAGGCTAGTATAAAGAGTCTCAATGATCTATACGTCAAAAGTAATTCTTTTTGCCACTTAAGGGAATAATTCTACGAGTCACCTTCCCTAAGGTGCCCCGTTACGGAATCATGGCGATTATTTCCTCGCTATCTTGAAACCATGCACCATCATCTTAAGCATGGTATCTTTGCCTACCCAATCAAACCGTTGTCATATACCTCTTGCCATTGCTCTCGATGTGTGTTTTGTGTCTCAGCTCAAGAGATGTTTCAACGTCTCACTCCATGAGTTGATCCTGAGTGCTCGACCTTCGAGGAGATCAATTCATGTAGAGTTTCTTACCGTCGTCGTCGCGTTGGATGAAGTTCTCGAAAGCAAAGACGTCAAGATCAATTTGAAGCAATGAATCAACATCTTCGAGAAATGCAATGGATCGTGAAGATTGTGTTAGTTTGGGCGGGGGGGGGGGGGGGGGGGGGGGGGGGGGGGGGGGGGGGGGGGGGGGGGGGGGGGGGGGGGGGGGGGGGGGGGGGGGGGGGGGGGGGGGGGGGGGGGGGGGGGGGGGGGGGGGGGGGGGGGGGGGGGGGGGGGGGGGGGGGGGGGGGGGGGGGGGGGGGGGGGGGGGGGGGGGGGGGGGGGGGGGGGGGGGGGGGGGGGGGGGGGGGGGGGGGGGGGGGGGGGGGGGGGGGGGGGGGGGGGGGGGGGGGGGGGGGGGGGGGGGGGGGGGGGGGGGGGGGGGGGGGGGGGGGGGGGGGGGGGGGGGGGGGGGGGGGGGGGGGGGGGGGGGGGGGGGGGGGGGGGGGGGGGGGGGGGGGGGGGGGGGGGGGGGGGGGGGGGGGGGGGGGGGGGGGGGGGGGGGGGGGGGGGGGGGGGGGGGGGGGGGGGGGGGGGGGGGGGGGGGGGGGGGGGGGGGGGGGGGGGGGGGGGGGGGGGGGGGGGGGGGGGGGGGGGGGGGGGGGGGGGGGGGGGGGGGGGGGGGGGGGGGGGGGGGGGGGGGGGGGGGGGGGGGGGGGGGGGGGGGGGGGGGGGGGGGGGGGGGGGGGGGGGGGGGGGGGGGGGGGGGGGGGGGGGGGGGGGGGGGGGGGGGGGGGGGGGGGGGGGGGGGGGGGGGGGGGGGGGGGGGGGGGGGGGGGGGGGGGGGGGGGGGGGGGGGGGGGGGGGGGGGGGGGGGGGGGGGGGGGGGGGGGGGGGGGGGGGGGGGGGGGGGGGGGGGGGGGGGGGGGGGGGGGGGGGGGGGGGGGGGGGGGGGGGGGGGGGGGGGGGGGGGGGGGGGGGGGGGGGGGGGGGGGGGGGGGGGGGGGGGGGGGGGGGGGGGGGGGGGGGGGGGGGGGGGGGGGGGGGGGGGGGGGGGGGGGGGGGGGGGGGGGGGGGGGGGGGGGGGGGGGGGGGGGGGGGGGGGGGGGGGGGGGGGGGGGGGGGGGGGGGGGGGGGGGGGGGGGGGGGGGGGGGGGGGGGGGGGGGGGGGGGGGGGGGGGGGGGGGGGGGGGGGGGGGGGGGGGGGGGGGGGGGGGGGGGGGGGGGGGGGGGGGGGGGGGGGGGGGGGGGGGGGGGGGGGGGGGGGGGGGGGGGGGGGGGGGGGGGGGGGGGGGGGGGGGGGGGGGGGGGGGGGGGGGGGGGGGGGGGGGGGGGGGGGGGGGGGGGGGGGGGGGGGGGGGGGGGGGGGGGGGGGGGGGGGGGGGGGGGGGGGGGGGGGGGGGGGGGGGGGGGGGGGGGGGGGGGGGGGGGGGGGGGGGGGGGGGGGGGGGGGGGGGGGGGGGGGGGGGGGGGGGGGGGGGGGGGGGGGGGGGGGGGGGGGGGGGGGGGGGGGGGGGGGGGGGGGGGGGGGGGGGGGGGGGGGGGGGGGGGGGGGGGGGGGGGGGGGGGGGGGGGGGGGGGGGGGGGGGGGGGGGGGGGGGGGGGGGGGGGGGGGGGGGGGGGGGGGGGGGGGGGGGGGGGGGGGGGGGGGGGGGGGGGGGGGGGGGGGGGGGGGGGGGGGGGGGGGGGGGGGGGGGGGGGGGGGGGGGGGGGGGGGGGGGGGGGGGGGGGGGGGGGGGGGGGGGGGGGGGGGGGGGGGGGGGGGGGGGGGGGGGGGGGGGGGGGGGGGGGGGGGGGGGGGGGGGGGGGGGGGGGGGGGGGGGGGGGGGGGGGGGGGGGGGGGGGGGGGGGGGGGGGGGGGGGGGGGGGGGGGGGGGGGGGGGGGGGGGGGGGGGGGGGGGGGGGGGGGGGGGGGGGGGGGGGGGGGGGGGGGGGGGGGGGGGGGGGGGGGGGGGGGGGGGGGGGGGGGGGGGGGGGGGGGGGGGGGGGGGGGGGGGGGGGGGGGGGGGGGGGGGGGGGGGGGGGGGGGGGGGGGGGGGGGGGGGGGGGGGGGGGGGGGGGGGGGGGGGGGGGGGGGGGGGGGGGGGGGGGGGGGGGGGGGGGGGGGGGGGGGGGGGGGGGGGGGGGGGGGGGGGGGGGGGGGGGGGGGGGGGGGGGGGGGGGGGGGGGGGGGGGGGGGGGGGGGGGGGGGGGGGGGGGGGGGGGGGGGGGGGGGGGGGGGGGGGGGGGGGGGGGGGGGGGGGGGGGGGGGGGGGGGGGGGGGGGGGGGGGGGGGGGGGGGGGGGGGGGGGGGGGGGGGGGGGGGGGGGGGGGGGGGGGGGGGGGGGGGGGGGGGGGGGGGGGGGGGGGGGGGGGGGGGGGGGGGGGGGGGGGGGGGGGGGGGGGGGGGGGGGGGGGGGGGGGGGGGGGGGGGGGGGGGGGGGGGGGGGGGGGGGGGGGGGGGGGGGGGGGGGGGGGGGGGGGGGGGGGGGGGGGGGGGGGGGGGGGGGGGGGGGGGGGGGGGGGGGGGGGGGGGGGGGGGGGGGGGGGGGGGGGGGGGGGGGGGGGGGGGGGGGGGGGGGGGGGGGGGGGGGGGGGGGGGGGGGGGGGGGGGGGGGGGGGGGGGGGGGGGGGGGGGGGGGGGGGGGGGGGGGGGGGGGGGGGGGGGGGGGGGGGGGGGGGGGGGGGGGGGGGGGGGGGGGGGGGGGGGGGGGGGGGGGGGGGGGGGGGGGGGGGGGGGGGGGGGGGGGGGGGGGGGGGGGGGGGGGGGGGGGGGGGGGGGGGGGGGGGGGGGGGGGGGGGGGGGGGGGGGGGGGGGGGGGGGGGGGGGGGGGGGGGGGGGGGGGGGGGGGGGGGGGGGGGGGGGGGGGGGGGGGGGGGGGGGGGGGGGGGGGGGGGGGGGGGGGGGGGGGGGGGGGGGGGGGGGGGGGGGGGGGGGGGGGGGGGGGGGGGGGGGGGGGGGGGGGGGGGGGGGGGGGGGGGGGGGGGGGGGGGGGGGGGGGGGGGGGGGGGGGGGGGGGGGGGGGGGGGGGGGGGGGGGGGGGGGGGGGGGGGGGGGGGGGGGGGGGGGGGGGGGGGGGGGGGGGGGGGGGGGGGGGGGGGGGGGGGGGGGGGGGGGGGGGGGGGGGGGGGGGGGGGGGGGGGGGGGGGGGGGGGGGGGGGGGGGGGGGGGGGGGGGGGGGGGGGGGGGGGGGGGGGGGGGGGGGGGGGGGGGGGGGGGGGGGGGGGGGGGGGGGGGGGGGGGGGGGGGGGGGGGGGGGGGGGGGGGGGGGGGGGGGGGGGGGGGGGGGGGGGGGGGGGGGGGGGGGGGGGGGGGGGGGGGGGGGGGGGGGGGGGGGGGGGGGGGGGGGGGGGGGGGGGGGGGGGGGGGGGGGGGGGGGGGGGGGGGGGGGGGGGGGGGGGGGGGGGGGGGGGGGGGGGGGGGGGGGGGGGGGGGGGGGGGGGGGGGGGGGGGGGGGGGGGGGGGGGGGGGGGGGGGGGGGGGGGGGGGGGGGGGGGGGGGGGGGGGGGGGGGGGGGGGGGGGGGGGGGGGGGGGGGGGGGGGGGGGGGGGGGGGGGGGGGGGGGGGGGGGGGGGGGGGGGGGGGGGGGGGGGGGGGGGGGGGGGGGGGGGGGGGGGGGGGGGGGGGGGGGGGGGGGGGGGGGGGGGGGGGGGGGGGGGGGGGGGGGGGGGGGGGGGGGGGGGGGGGGGGGGGGGGGGGGGGGGGGGGGGGGGGGGGGGGGGGGGGGGGGGGGGGGGGGGGGGGGGGGGGGGGGGGGGGGGGGGGGGGGGGGGGGGGGGGGGGGGGGGGGGGGGGGGGGGGGGGGGGGGGGGGGGGGGGGGGGGGGGGGGGGGGGGGGGGGGGGGGGGGGGGGGGGGGGGGGGGGGGGGGGGGGGGGGGGGGGGGGGGGGGGGGGGGGGGGGGGGGGGGGGGGGGGGGGGGGGGGGGGGGGGGGGGGGGGGGGGGGGGGGGGGGGGGGGGGGGGGGGGGGGGGGGGGGGGGGGGGGGGGGGGGGGGGGGGGGGGGGGGGGGGGGGGGGGGGGGGGGGGGGGGGGGGGGGGGGGGGGGGGGGGGGGGGGGGGGGGGGGGGGGGGGGGGGGGGGGGGGGGGGGGGGGGGGGGGGGGGGGGGGGGGGGGGGGGGGGGGGGGGGGGGGGGGGGGGGGGGGGGGGGGGGGGGGGGGGGGGGGGGGGGGGGGGGGGGGGGGGGGGGGGGGGGGGGGGGGGGGGGGGGGGGGGGGGGGGGGGGGGGGGGGGGGGGGGGGGGGGGGGGGGGGGGGGGGGGGGGGGGGGGGGGGGGGGGGGGGGGGGGGGGGGGGGGGGGGGGGGGGGGGGGGGGGGGGGGGGGGGGGGGGGGGGGGGGGGGGGGGGGGGGGGGGGGGGGGGGGGGGGGGGGGGGGGGGGGGGGGGGGGGGGGGGGGGGGGGGGGGGGGGGGGGGGGGGGGGGGGGGGGGGGGGGGGGGGGGGGGGGGGGGGGGGGGGGGGGGGGGGGGGGGGGGGGGGGGGGGGGGGGGGGGGGGGGGGGGGGGGGGGGGGGGGGGGGGGGGGGGGGGGGGGGGGGGGGGGGGGGGGGGGGGGGGGGGGGGGGGGGGGGGGGGGGGGGGGGGGGGGGGGGGGGGGGGGGGGGGGGGGGGGGGGGGGGGGGGGGGGGGGGGGGGGGGGGGGGGGGGGGGGGGGGGGGGGGGGGGGGGGGGGGGGGGGGGGGGGGGGGGGGGGGGGGGGGGGGGGGGGGGGGGGGGGGGGGGGGGGGGGGGGGGGGGGGGGGGGGGGGGGGGGGGGGGGGGGGGGGGGGGGGGGGGGGGGGGGGGGGGGGGGGGGGGGGGGGGGGGGGGGGGGGGGGGGGGGGGGGGGGGGGGGGGGGGGGGGGGGGGGGGGGGGGGGGGGGGGGGGGGGGGGGGGGGGGGGGGGGGGGGGGGGGGGGGGGGGGGGGGGGGGGGGGGGGGGGGGGGGGGGGGGGGGGGGGGGGGGGGGGGGGGGGGGGGGGGGGGGGGGGGGGGGGGGGGGGGGGGGGGGGGGGGGGGGGGGGGGGGGGGGGGGGGGGGGGGGGGGGGGGGGGGGGGGGGGGGGGGGGGGGGGGGGGGGGGGGGGGGGGGGGGGGGGGGGGGGGGGGGGGGGGGGGGGGGGGGGGGGGGGGGGGGGGGGGGGGGGGGGGGGGGGGGGGGGGGGGGGGGGGGGGGGGGGGGGGGGGGGGGGGGGGGGGGGGGGGGGGGGGGGGGGGGGGGGGGGGGGGGGGGGGGGGGGGGGGGGGGGGGGGGGGGGGGGGGGGGGGGGGGGGGGGGGGGGGGGGGGGGGGGGGGGGGGGGGGGGGGGGGGGGGGGGGGGGGGGGGGGGGGGGGGGGGGGGGGGGGGGGGGGGGGGGGGGGGGGGGGGGGGGGGGGGGGGGGGGGGGGGGGGGGGGGGGGGGGGGGGGGGGGGGGGGGGGGGGGGGGGGGGGGGGGGGGGGGGGGGGGGGGGGGGGGGGGGGGGGGGGGGGGGGGGGGGGGGGGGGGGGGGGGGGGGGGGGGGGGGGGGGGGGGGGGGGGGGGGGGGGGGGGGGGGGGGGGGGGGGGGGGGGGGGGGGGGGGGGGGGGGGGGGGGGGGGGGGGGGGGGGGGGGGGGGGGGGGGGGGGGGGGGGGGGGGGGGGGGGGGGGGGGGGGGGGGGGGGGGGGGGGGGGGGGGGGGGGGGGGGGGGGGGGGGGGGGGGGGGGGGGGGGGGGGGGGGGGGGGGGGGGGGGGGGGGGGGGGGGGGGGGGGGGGGGGGGGGGGGGGGGGGGGGGGGGGGGGGGGGGGGGGGGGGGGGGGGGGGGGGGGGGGGGGGGGGGGGGGGGGGGGGGGGGGGGGGGGGGGGGGGGGGGGGGGGGGGGGGGGGGGGGGGGGGGGGGGGGGGGGGGGGGGGGGGGGGGGGGGGGGGGGGGGGGGGGGGGGGGGGGGGGGGGGGGGGGGGGGGGGGGGGGGGGGGGGGGGGGGGGGGGGGGGGGGGGGGGGGGGGGGGGGGGGGGGGGGGGGGGGGGGGGGGGGGGGGGGGGGGGGGGGGGGGGGGGGGGGGGGGGGGGGGGGGGGGGGGGGGGGGGGGGGGGGGGGGGGGGGGGGGGGGGGGGGGGGGGGGGGGGGGGGGGGGGGGGGGGGGGGGGGGGGGGGGGGGGGGGGGGGGGGGGGGGGGGGGGGGGGGGGGGGGGGGGGGGGGGGGGGGGGGGGGGGGGGGGGGGGGGGGGGGGGGGGGGGGGGGGGGGGGGGGGGGGGGGGGGGGGGGGGGGGGGGGGGGGGGGGGGGGGGGGGGGGGGGGGGGGGGGGGGGGGGGGGGGGGGGGGGGGGGGGGGGGGGGGGGGGGGGGGGGGGGGGGGGGGGGGGGGGGGGGGGGGGGGGG
This sequence comes from Thinopyrum obtusiflorum, assembly GCA_036873465.1. Taxonomy (NCBI): domain Eukaryota; kingdom Viridiplantae; phylum Streptophyta; class Magnoliopsida; order Poales; family Poaceae; genus Thinopyrum; species Thinopyrum obtusiflorum. The sequence goes on from JAAAWM010008585.1 coordinate 7,909, forward strand.
GGGGGGGGGGGGGGGGGGGGGGGGGGGGGGGGGGGGGGGGGGGGGGGGGGGGGGGGGGGGGGGGGGGGGGGGGGGGGGGGGGGGGGGGGGGGGGGGGGGGGGGGGGGGGGGGGGGGGGGGGGGGGGGGGGGGGGGGGGGGGGGGGGGGGGGGGGGGGGGGGGGGGGGGGGGGGGGGGGGGGGGGGGGGGGGGGGGGGGGGGGGGGGGGGGGGGGGGGGGGGGGGGGGGGGGGGGGGGGGGGGGGGGGGGGGGGGGGGGGGGGGGGGGGGGGGGGGGGGGGGGGGGGGGGGGGGGGGGGGGGGGGGGGGGGGGGGGGGGGGGGGGGGGGGGGGGGGGGGGGGGGGGGGGGGGGGGGGGGGGGGGGGGGGGGGGGGGGGGGGGGGGGGGGGGGGGGGGGGGGGGGGGGGGGGGGGGGGGGGGGGGGGGGGGGGGGGGGGGGGGGGGGGGGGGGGGGGGGGGGGGGGGGGGGGGGGGGGGGGGGGGGGGGGGGGGGGGGGGGGGGGGGGGGGGGGGGGGGGGGGGGGGGGGGGGGGGGGGGGGGGGGGGGGGGGGGGGGGGGGGGGGGGGGGGGGGGGGGGGGGGGGGGGGGGGGGGGGGGGGGGGGGGGGGGGGGGGGGGGGGGGGGGGGGGGGGGGGGGGGGGGGGGGGGGGGGGGGGGGGGGGGGGGGGGGGGGGGGGGGGGGGGGGGGGGGGGGGGGGGGGGGGGGGGGGGGGGGGGGGGGGGGGGGGGGGGGGGGGGGGGGGGGGGGGGGGGGGGGGGGGGGGGGGGGGGGGGGGGGGGGGGGGGGGGGGGGGGGGGGGGGGGGGGGGGGGGGGGGGGGGGGGGGGGGGGGGGGGGGGGGGGGGGGGGGGGGGGGGGGGGGGGGGGGGGGGGGGGGGGGGGGGGGGGGGGGGGGGGGGGGGGGGGGGGGGGGGGGGGGGGGGGGGGGGGGGGGGGGGGGGGGGGGGGGGGGGGGGGGGGGGGGGGGGGGGGGGGGGGGGGGGGGGGGGGGGGGGGGGGGGGGGGGGGGGGGGGGGGGGGGGGGGGGGGGGGGGGGGGGGGGGGGGGGGGGGGGGGGGGGGGGGGGGGGGGGGGGATGTGCCATTCTACCATGGGTCTCTTCCATTTCCGGTGATAAGCAAAATTCATCCATTACGTTGTCTTCAACAAGGTAATCCACATCATCCAAGTTTGAGTATGCCATTCTACCGAACCCCTCTAAATGATCGATTATGATTTGCCTTAAGCTGGTATAAAGAGTTTCAATGATCTCTGAATCAAAGGTAATTCTTTTGCCACTTAAGGGGAGATATCTACGAGTCACGGTTCCGAAGGTGTCTCGTTGTGGTATCATGGCAACTCAACTCCTCGCTACGTTGACAACCGATTACCACCTTCTTAAGTGTGGAATTGTTGTCCACCTAGTGAACCTTCGTCATCCGTTTCTTTCCACCCCTCTTGATGTGTATCTCGTGTCTCAACCCGAGAGATGGTCCTATGTCTCATTCCGTGAGTTGTTCGATCTTCAAGAAGATCGACCCTTCTAGAGTCTCCTTCTTCCCTCCATGTCATGTTGGCAGGATTTCTCAAAACAAGACATCAAGACAATGATGGTGAATGAATCAACGTTCAACTGAAGTGCACCCTGGATCGTGAAGATTGTACTAGTTTGCGTTTCCCCTTCATCCTACCCTACGCTTGAATCTCGAGACGAGATTCTTGTTTAGTGGGGGTGAGTTGTCACATCCCTAGCTTCTGGTAATGCTCTAGGCTAGCTTCATGTGTGCATCATGTTAAATTTCATTTAAATTTGAAATGAGGATTGGTGGAACCCTCAGAATCATGTTGAAAATGACCCAAATAAAAAAAATTCCCCAAAAGGGTCCAAGAAAATGCTCATGTTGCCCTCTGAAAATATTGGACAGAGATAAAAATCAAAACAATATTTTTAGGAGCTCATGGACATTTAATTTGGCCATTTGGATTAATTCGATAAATATTTGCATTGGAAAGATATTTCTATATATATGAAATATGGTCCAAAAATTATGCCAATTATAAAAGAGCTCTGGAATAATACCATTAGCCCCTACAAAAATTGGCATAATAAAATTAAATGATTTAATATATTTGTTAAATCAAACAAATGTCAGAAAAATAGAAAACAGAGGTAAAATAGGAAAAACAGAGAGAGGGAGGGAAACATTACCTGCAGCCCACCTGGGCCACTTACCTGTGGGGGGGGGGGGGGGGGGGGGGGGGGGGGGGGGGGGGGGGGGGGGGGGGGGGGGGGGGGGGGGGGGGGGGGGGGGCCTCTGCCAGGAGGACGGGCACGCGCCCGGCGCGCGCGGCCACGCGCCCCGGCCACCTCCTCCCTGCTTCGGCCACCTCCTGCCTCCCTGCTTGCCTCCACTACTCCCTGGAGACGCCACGCGGCCCCCACGAACTCTCTCACTCTCCCGTATCTCTCCCTCCGTCCCTATCCCCTCTGCTCTCTCTCTCTCACGATCGACCACGAGCACCCGAGAGCACCGACGAGCTCCACCGCGGCCAGTGTCCACCCCTCGCCTCGGCGATGCTTCCAGAGGAACCGCCGCGCCTTCCTCTTCGTCCCCACCAACTCACGTGACGCCGGGAGCCCTGCATCGCCGCCCACGACGCCGTTCCGGGGGGGGGGGGGGGGGGGGGGGGGGGGGGGGGGGGGGGGGGCGGCGATCGCCGCGGTCGATTCGCCGCCTCCGACGGGGGGGGGGGGGGGGGGGGGGGGGGGGGGGGGGGGGGGGGGGGGGGGGGGGGGGGGGGGGGGGGGGGGGGGGGGGGGGGGGGGGGGGGGGGGGGGGGGGGGGGGGGGGGGGGGGGGGGGGGGGGGGGGGGGGGGGGGGGGGGGGGGGGGGGCGGACCATCCCCGGCCTCGTCTCCGCCTCGAATGGATCCGCTGTGAGCCTCCGCTGCCTCTCCTGTGCTCGCCCCCTCCGTTCTCGCCCCCTAGCCCCATCTCCCACCGCGGCCGAGAGCTTCTCGCCGCCGGCCATGGCGTGGCCGTGGCCACAGCCACCGCAGCTCGTTCCCGAGCCCACCATCGTGATCAGCACGATCGCATGAAACCGTAGACACCCACAACGCCTCCTCCCGTGCTCTGTAACGCCACCCCGGGGGGGGGGGGGGGGGGGGGGGGGGGGGGGGGGGGGGGGGGGGGGGGGGGGGGGGGGGGGGGGGGGGGGGGGGGGGGGGGGGGGGGGGGGGGGGGGGGGGGGGGGGGGGGGGGGGGGGGGGGGGGGGGGGGGGGGGGGGGGGGGGGGGGGGGGGGGGGGGGGGGGGGGGGGGGGGGGGGGGGGGGGGGGGGGGGGGGGGGGGGGGGGGGGGGGGGGGGGGGGGGGGGGGGGGGGGGGGGGGGGGGGGGGGGGGGGGGGGGGGGGGGGGGGGGGGGGGGGGGGGGGGGGGGGGGGGGGGGGGGGGGGGGGGGGGGGGGGGGGGGGGGGGGGGGGGGGGGGGGGGGGGGGGGGGGGGGGGGGGGGGGGGGGGGGGGGGGGGGGGGGGGGGGGGGGGGGGGGGGGGGGGGGGGGGGGGGGGGGGGGGGGGGGGGGGGGGGGGGGGGGGGGGGGGGGGGGGGGGGGGGGGGGGGGGGGGGGGGGGGGGGGGGGGGGGGGGGGGGGGGGGGGGGGGGGGGGGGGGGGGGGGGGGGGGGGGGGGGGGGGGGGGGGGGGGGGGGGGGGGGGGGGGGGGGGGGGGGGGGGGGGGGGGGGGGGGGGGGGGGGGGGGGGGGGGGGGGGGGGGGGGGGGGGGGGGGGGGGGGGGGGGGGGGGGGGGGGGGGGGGGGGGGGGGGGGGGGGGGGGGGGGGGGGGGGGGGGGGGGGGGGGGGGGGGGGGGGGGGGGGGGGGGGGGGGGGGGGGGGGGGGGGGGGGGGGGGGGGGGGGGGGGGGGGGGGGGGGGGGGGGGGGGGGGGGGGGGGGGGGGGGGGGGGGGGGGGGGGGGGGGGGGGGGGGGGGGGGGGGGGGGGGGGGGGGGGGGGGGGGGGGGGGGGGGGGGGGGGGGGGGGGGGGGGGGGGGGGGGGGGGGGGGGGGGGGGGGGGGGGGGGGGGGGGGGGGGGGGGGGGGGGGGGGGGGGGGGGGGGGGGGGGGGGGGGGGGGGGGGGGGGGGGGGGGGGGGGGGGGGGGGGGGGGGGGGGGGGGGGGGGGGGGGGGGGGGGGGGGGGGGGGGGGGGGGGGGGGGGGGGGGGGGGGGGGGGGGGGGGGGGGGGGGGGGGGGGGGGGGGGGGGGGGGGGGGGGGGGGGGGGGGGGGGGGGGGGGGGGGGGGGGGGGGGGGGGGGGGGGGGGGGGGGGGGGGGGGGGGGGGGGGGGGGGGGGGGGGGGGGGGGGGGGGGGGGGGGGGGGGGGGGGGGGGGGGGGGGGGGGGGGGGGGGGGGGGGGGGGGGGGGGGGGGGGGGGGGGGGGGGGGGGGGGGGGGGGGGGGGGGGGGGGGGGGGGGGGGGGGGGGGGGGGGGGGGGGGGGGGGGGGGGGGGGGGGGGGGGGGGGGGGGGGGGGGGGGGGGGGGGGGGGGGGGGGGGGGGGGGGGGGGGGGGGGGGGGGGGGGGGGGGGGGGGGGGGGGGGGGGGGGGGGGGGGGGGGGGGGGGGGGGGGGGGGGGGGGGGGGGGGGGGGGGGGGGGGGGGGGGGGGGGGGGGGGGGGGGGGGGGGGGGGGGGGGGGGGGGGGGGGGGGGGGGGGGGGGGGGGGGGGGGGGGGGGGGGGGGGGGGGGGGGGGGGGGGGGGGGGGGGGGGGGGGGGGGGGGGGGGGGGGGGGGGGGGGGGGGGGGGGGGGGGGGGGGGGGGGGGGGGGGGGGGGGGGGGGGGGGGGGGGGGGGGGGGGGGGGGGGGGGGGGGGGGGGGGGGGGGGGGGGGGGGGGGGGGGGGGGGGGGGGGGGGGGGGGGGGGGGGGGGGGGGGGGGGGGGGGGGGGGGGGGGGGGGGGGGGGGGGGGGGGGGGGGGGGGGGGGGGGGGGGGGGGGGGGGGGGGGGGGGGGGGGGGGGGGGGGGGGGGGGGGGGGGGGGGGGGGGGGGGGGGGGGGGGGGGGGGGGGGGGGGGGGGGGGGGGGGGGGGGGGGGGGGGGGGGGGGGGGGGGGGGGGGGGGGGGGGGGGGGGGGGGGGGGGGGGGGGGGGGGGGGGGGGGGGGGGGGGGGGGGGGGGGGGGGGGGGGGGGGGGGGGGGGGGGGGGGGGGGGGGGGGGGGGGGGGGGGGGGGGGGGGGGGGGGGGGGGGGGGGGGGGGGGGGGGGGGGGGGGGGGGGGGGGGGGGGGGGGGGGGGGGGGGGGGGGGGGGGGGGGGGGGGGGGGGGGGGGGGGGGGGGGGGGGGGGGGGGGGGGGGGGGGGGGGGGGGGGGGGGGGGGGGGGGGGGGGGGGGGGGGGGGGGGGGGGGGGGGGGGGGGGGGGGGGGGGGGGGGGGGGGGGGGGGGGGGGGGGGGGGGGGGGGGGGGGGGGGGGGGGGGGGGGGGGGGGGGGGGGGGGGGGGGGGGGGGGGGGGGGGGGGGGGGGGGGGGGGGGGGGGGGGGGGGGGGGGGGGGGGGGGGGGGGGGGGGGGGGGGGGGGGGGGGGGGGGGGGGGGGGGGGGGGGGGGGGGGGGGGGGGGGGGGGGGGGGGGGGGGGGGGGGGATAAGGATGTTGTCAATGGGCTCAACAACAATTCATCTGGGTTTCCTCTTAAAAGGAATTCCATAGTTGGGTGAACACGGTGATAGCATTGGTCAGACGAAAGATGTAATGGTGTATGCTCGAGGGATCAACCACGAATAAGACAACATTACGAGCATCGTTGGTACTGATTTGATTTGACGATAGCCCACACTCAAATCAAAGGATTGATAAGACAATAGGTCCAGCAACTGATCACAGGGACCAATTGATAACGATCGTTTGGAGGGGGTCGGTAGAATGGCATACTCGGACTTGGATGATGTGGATTACCTTGTTGAAGACAACGTAATGGATGAATTTCCTCATCACCGGAGATGGAAGAGACCCATGGTAGAATGGCACATTGGTGGTGCAAGCTGGGAACAAAATGCAAATGCTGGAATGATTCTGGTAACTGGGGAAGAACCCAACAAAAGAGAGTGGATTCTATGTTTGAAAGATCATAGCATTGCCGAGGAAACTGAGAGCAACCTCGGTTAGTGCCGATGATAACACGTAGCGCTTGTGCGTGCTCTCAAGAACTTGAGCATTTCCATATTCATCAAAGTTTTACCAACATCCGTGTCAAGGATCCTGGCAACACAACTTGCTACCATGATGAATGGTGATGGAGGATGCAGATGCGAAGGAGGATAACACTTTCTCAGATTTCACCTTAGCGAGGCCAAGCAAATAAAATCTGGATGAACGACCGAGAGACATTTAGCACTCCGCTTCTAATGTTCTCCTTAATGTGCTAGCGTAATACACCCATAGATATGGTTTGATATCTAGAACATCAAGTAAAAGGTCGGACTTCGGGAGCAAAAGAATCCATAAGGAGCAGTTACGGAGGTAATTCCTACGAAATCCTTATGGGAAGGTGGCCAACTTCCTCAATCAAGATATTATAATAACAGGTCTTCCGGCTGGGTGTGTTGGCCACGACATCCACTTTACCGGTTTTCGAGAGACCAATATTATAGTTCTTGGGAAATGTTCCAACCATCATATCTGCCTGAGATTCAGATCTGATTGGTGTCAGGATATTCCAGACTCATCGAGTCTAGGAAGAAAAATGAAAGTTTGCAACACAAATCGACGAGATGACGTTGCGAGATCCTCGGGAAATGAACTATGATAGCAAGCTCCAAAACATGAGCTGGTTCTGCTACAAACATGTGAACACGTTGTTCCAGACAAGCATGCCCACATGGTAGTCTTACAATAAAACACTACCGAGTTCTGGTTGGAAGCCATCATCGAGGATATCGAAGTTCTTTCATAAGTCCGGATTAGCTCTTATGAAGATACTCCTTCTCCTTGAACAAATCAGTCGGTGGCTTGATGTGCTAGGATACACATATGGAATGAAGATGATCAGTCTATCAAACCACAGAATACTTCGCACGTGCATAACTGACTTGGGATGGTTCCAGAGGAGGCAAAAACATGCTTTCTCGAATTCACGTCGGCAACTTACATCAAATGCACATGAATCAAAGGAAGTCACTTCTTTTATCCAAACATATACTTCATGAACGGGGCATGAAGGAAATGCTTTCAAAAGTTTCCAACACTAACTTAATGTTCAACAACATCATGGAGGAGA
>JAAAWM010008586.1:0-15157 GCA_036873465.1 Thinopyrum obtusiflorum
TTGGATTTTATAAAGCGCGCCGGACGCCGCGCGCCAAAACTAGCGCACGCCCGACCGCTTTTTCCCCCGCGCGCGCAATCCTTTCCCGACGTCTTTGCTATCTCTACTCTCTTCTCTACTGTTATATTTATTTAATATTTAATATTTATCTCTACTTCTCTACTCTCTAGTTTTTTCTCTACTTTTTCCCTACCCTTATAAAAAACAGAGTTGGTGATGATGGTGTTCTTGCCATCCTACAATATAGGCCATCCGATTTATATCCGACGGATAGGAAGGAAACTGTGGCAATTTTGCTAAAAGATACCCACACCCCTCTCCGCATTTGCAAATAAGGCATTCCCTCATTCATCCTTTTCTCCCACAAGGTAAACTACTCATACAAATGCATCTTGATGGATGCAACGCATGGGCATCTTGCTAGTTCTAAAAAACTTTCCATCATTTGCCACACTACTGGTTGCAGATGAAAAACCTACCCAAGCACAGCGCGATACAGGAGTGACGCACAATTACAAGCTAATATTCTGTTGGACAATGGAGGCTATAACCAATTACTTTTACGGGAACAATAGCACCCAGGAAATTTGAAGGGTAGGTATGAACAAAATTGGAACTGCACATGTACTGCTAAGTGATTCAATACACACATTACCAATCAAGGAGGAGAACGATGGTCGCGGCGGTCTCTGTGAGTCATGGTCGGCAACGGGAGTCAGTTCATTGTCCACGACGGTGGTGCTTCTGCGCTTGGCGTCGGCTTCCGGGAAGCAGATCCGAGACCGTGGAAGACGGTGCCGGGGAAGTGTCTTCGTGTACGACGACGGCGGTGGGCCGGCTCTAGTGCGGCGTACGAGGTCGTCGATGAGGCAGATGCGCTGCGGTGGACGAGTGCGCCGATGTAGAAGGGGAGGAGCACGAAGGCTGCGGTGCCGTGGAGAAGTCTATTTTGCGGTGGGGATAGAAAATGGGGAGTATTCAGGTGTACTACTCTGGGTGCCGGGGTGGGGTTGGCTGGGTAGGGTGAACCTGAAGTTACGAAAACAGCCCCCTACCAACCGTCATCCGTAGGCCTGTTCCGAAGGCTATGATGGTAACTTCCGCGAACGCCGCTGTATCCCCAAGTTTCCCGGCGATGCGGCGACATGGTAGCATGGCGGCAGAAATGCGAGAAAGAGCAGGGAAAGAGCGGTGGCGAGGCACAGAGCGGGGAGAGAGCGGTGGCAAGGCACAGAGCGCCCCCCCCCCCCCCCCCCCCCCCCCCCCCCCCCCCCCCCCCCCCCCCCCCCCCCCCCCCCCCCCCCCCCCCCCCCCCCCCCCCCCCCCCCCCCCCCCCCCCCCCCCCCCCCCCCCCCCCCCCCCCCCCCCCCCCCCCCCCCCCCCCCCCCCCCCCCCCCCCCCCCCCCCCCCCCCCCCCCCCCCCCCCCCCCCCCCCCCCCCCCCCCCCCCCCCCCCCCCCCCCCCCCCCCCCCCCCCCCCCCCCCCCCCCCCCCCCCCCCCCCCCCCCCCCCCCCCCCCCCCCCCCCCCCCCCCCCCCCCCCCCCCCCCCCCCCCCCCCCCCCCCCCCCCCCCCCCCCCCCCCCCCCCCCCCCCCCCCCCCCCCCCCCCCCCCCCCCCCCCCCCCCCCCCCCCCCCCCCCCCCCCCCCCCCCCCCCCCCCCCCCCCCCCCCCCCCCCCCCCCCCCCCCCCCCCCCCCCCCCCCCCCCCCCCCCCCCCCCCCCCCCCCCCCCCCCCCCCCCCCCCCCCCCCCCCCCCCCCCCCCCCCCCCCCCCCCCCCCCCCCCCCCCCCCCCCCCCCCCCCCCCCCCCCCCCCCCCCCCCCCCCCCCCCCCCCCCCCCCCCCCCCCCCCCCCCCCCCCCCCCCCCCCCCCCCCCCCCCCCCCCCCCCCCCCCCCCCCCCCCCCCCCCCCCCCCCCCCCCCCCCCCCCCCCCCCCCCCCCCCCCCCCCCCCCCCCCCCCCCCCCCCCCCCCCCCCCCCCCCCCCCCCCCCCCCCCCCCCCCCCCCCCCCCCCCCCCCCCCCCCCCCCCCCCCCCCCCCCCCCCCCCCCCCCCCCCCCCCCCCCCCCCCCCCCCCCCCCCCCCCCCCCCCCCCCCCCCCCCCCCCCCCCCCCCCCCCCCCCCCCCCCCCCCCCCCCCCCCCCCCCCCCCCCCCCCCCCCCCCCCCCCCCCCCCCCCCCCCCCCCCCCCCCCCCCCCCCCCCCCCCCCCCCCCCCCCCCCCCCCCCCCCCCCCCCCCCCCCCCCCCCCCCCCCCCCCCCCCCCCCCCCCCCCCCCCCCCCCCCCCCCCCCCCCCCCCCCCCCCCCCCCCCCCCCCCCCCCCCCCCCCCCCCCCCCCCCCCCCCCCCCCCCCCCCCCCCCCCCCCCCCCCCCCCCCCCCCCCCCCCCCCCCCCCCCCCCCCCCCCCCCCCCCCCCCCCCCCCCCCCCCCCCCCCCCCCCCCCCCCCCCCCCCCCCCCCCCCCCCCCCCCCCCCCCCCCCCCCCCCCCCCCCCCCCCCCCCCCCCCCCCCCCCCCCCCCCCCCCCCCCCCCCCCCCCCCCCCCCCCCCCCCCCCCCCCCCCCCCCCCCCCCCCCCCCCCCCCCCCCCCCCCCCCCCCCCCCCCCCCCCCCCCCCCCCCCCCCCCCCCCCCCCCCCCCCCCCCCCCCCCCCCCCCCCCCCCCCCCCCCCCCCCCCCCCCCCCCCCCCCCCCCCCCCCCCCCCCCCCCCCCCCCCCCCCCCCCCCCCCCCCCCCCCCCCCCCCCCCCCCCCCCCCCCCCCCCCCCCCCCCCCCCCCCCCCCCCCCCCCCCCCCCCCCCCCCCCCCCCCCCCCCCCCCCCCCCCCCCCCCCCCCCCCCCCCCCCCCCCCCCCCCCCCCCCCCCCCCCCCCCCCCCCCCCCCCCCCCCCCCCCCCCCCCCCCCCCCCCCCCCCCCCCCCCCCCCCCCCCCCCCCCCCCCCCCCCCCCCCCCCCCCCCCCCCCCCCCCCCCCCCCCCCCCCCCCCCCCCCCCCCCCCCCCCCCCCCCCCCCCCCCCCCCCCCCCCCCCCCCCCCCCCCCCCCCCCCCCCCCCCCCCCCCCCCCCCCCCCCCCCCCCCCCCCCCCCCCCCCCCCCCCCCCCCCCCCCCCCCCCCCCCCCCCCCCCCCCCCCCCCCCCCCCCCCCCCCCCCCCCCCCCCCCCCCCCCCCCCCCCCCCCCCCCCCCCCCCCCCCCCCCCCCCCCCCCCCCCCCCCCCCCCCCCCCCCCCCCCCCCCCCCCCCCCCCCCCCCCCCCCCCCCCCCCCCCCCCCCCCCCCCCCCCCCCCCCCCCCCCCCCCCCCCCCCCCCCCCCCCCCCCCCCCCCCCCCCCCCCCCCCCCCCCCCCCCCCCCCCCCCCCCCCCCCCCCCCCCCCCCCCCCCCCCCCCCCCCCCCCCCCCCCCCCCCCCCCCCCCCCCCCCCCCCCCCCCCCCCCCCCCCCCCCCCCCCCCCCCCCCCCCCCCCCCCCCCCCCCCCCCCCCCCCCCCCCCCCCCCCCCCCCCCCCCCCCCCCCCCCCCCCCCCCCCCCCCCCCCCCCCCCCCCCCCCCCCCCCCCCCCCCCCCCCCCCCCCCCCCCCCCCCCCCCCCCCCCCCCCCCCCCCCCCCCCCCCCCCCCCCCCCCCCCCCCCCCCCCCCCCCCCCCCCCCCCCCCCCCCCCCCCCCCCCCCCCCCCCCCCCCCCCCCCCCCCCCCCCCCCCCCCCCCCCCCCCCCCCCCCCCCCCCCCCCCCCCCCCCCCCCCCCCCCCCCCCCCCCCCCCCCCCCCCCCCCCCCCCCCCCCCCCCCCCCCCCCCCCCCCCCCCCCCCCCCCCCCCCCCCCCCCCCCCCCCCCCCCCCCCCCCCCCCCCCCCCCCCCCCCCCCCCCCCCCCCCCCCCCCCCCCCCCCCCCCCCCCCCCCCCCCCCCCCCCCCCCCCCCCCCCCCCCCCCCCCCCCCCCCCCCCCCCCCCCCCCCCACTCACGCCGGTCGTAGCGCCGCAGTTAAAATGATAATGGCAAGTCAAATCATGGGGCCCCACCTATCCAACAGTAACTCGCTGTCAAATCACATAGCCCTACGTTTGCAGCAGCCTACTCCCTCGTCTTCTCATGTCTCTGTCGAACCGACTAGGCGGAACTGAGAACCACCATGAGCAATGACACTGCCACCTTACTCGGAGTCCTCGTCCACGTCCTCGACTTCGTCCTTGTCCCTCTTCCTCTTGGCCGATACTTCTTTGCTTGAGCCGCACACTTGGCTGTTGCTCTTCATCCAACCCTTGTAGATATTGAAGCAAAGGTAGCCATCCATTGCAGCGTAGTGGATGTGGTCTATATCTAGTACATTCCGCTGCCATGCATGACGATGAAACGTGTAATGAGGTTTCTCCAGTTTACCGTACGAAGGATGAACCATGGATCCTACCAGGGTCAGCATTGAAGGCTGGCGAGAGGACACCAGCCAATTCTTCTGGAGGTCGAAGGTGTTGCCTACAACGAGGCCTATCTGACGTAGGACTTCTTTGTCGTTACCAAAGTCTACAGTAACGAATTTGACTAGGTTGCTCTCAAGGAAGTCCTTAAAATCTTGGCACTCAACATCGGCATGGCATATGTGGTAGACCAAGCATAAGTCATGCATGCAAACTTGGATCATGGCGGGCTTCTTCCTCTCTTTGTCCTTTAGATCCTTCTCTCATCCCAGGACTGTGGTGTACTCAACATCTAGCCCAGCGACCCACTCATCATCTGAGTCTTTGAACATGCGTCTGAAGCGAGAAAGGCATCCTTTCACCGTCGTGGAAGAACGGGTGTACATGACGTCGAACTCATCGCCGATGATGGTTCTAACCTTGTACTCACCGCCGATCATGGAGATTTGGGACGCCATGGATTTGGGAGGAGGGTTAGGATTAGTGGAACTTTCGTATTGTGAATGGACGGGACAACTAGGAACGAACCGCCGTAGTATTGAAGGACGTGCGGGGACGAGTAGGAGCGAACTGCCAGCATGCGAATGGCAGGGTAGTGGCTTTCCATTCTCCCATGATACGGGCTTCCGAGAGCCCTTGGATCTGAGATCGAACGGTTGCATGGCGTGATTCTAGACCTATGGGTGAATATCCTATCCTGGAGGGTTATTCTGCAAATTTTCAGCAACTTAGCATGCGACCGTTTGATCTCAGATCCAAGGGCTGCCAGCAGCCCGTATCGTGGTCGCGCCTACCACGAAAGTTGCGTCGCTCGCGCGGTCGCACCCTTGGAGATTTAACAGGGTGCATTAGGCTATCTAATGTTGGCATGTCATACATAGTCATCACTTAGTCACTCATACTACAACAAGGTTGGCTATAAGGTTGGCTATAAGTGTATTTTTTGATTAACTTGCCACATCAGACTTTATGCCTATGTGGCAAGCTTAAGCACCTGTAGGAGCAAGTAAAAGTAAGTACAATAGTGCGCTTTACATGGCATTTTTGCATATGTTGAGGAAAGAGAGGCAAGGAAAAAGTGGAGAAGTGGGCTCTCATGCAAGAGCCAGCCTCTACTATATGGTGGAGCATTGGGAGAGGCACCTGTATGGAGGTGGTCAGGAATCAGGAGCCCCCCCCCCCCCCCCCCCCCCCCCCCCCCCCCCCCCCCCCCCCCCCCCCCCCCCCCCCCCCCCCCCCCCCCCCCCCCCCCCCCCCCCCCCCCCCCCCCCCCCCCCCCCCCCCCCCCCCCCCCCCCCCCCCCCCCCCCCCCCCCCCCCCCCCCCCCCCCCCCCCCCCCCCCCCCCCCCCCCCCCCCCCCCCCCCCCCCCCCCCCCCCCCCCCCCCCCCCCCCCCCCCCCCCCCCCCCCCCCCCCCCCCCCCCCCCCCCCCCCCCCCCCCCCCCCCCCCCCCCCCCCCCCCCCCCCCCCCCCCCCCCCCCCCCCCCCCCCCCCCCCCCCCCCCCCCCCCCCCCCCCCCCCCCCCCCCCCCCCCCCCCCCCCCCCCCCCCCCCCCCCCCCCCCCCCCCCCCCCCCCCCCCCCCCCCCCCCCCCCCCCCCCCCCCCCCCCCCCCCCCCCCCCCCCCCCCCCCCCCCCCCCCCCCCCCCCCCCCCCCCCCCCCCCCCCCCCCCCCCCCCCCCCCCCCCCCCCCCCCCCCCCCCCCCCCCCCCCCCCCCCCCCCCCCCCCCCCCCCCCCCCCCCCCCCCCCCCCCCCCCCCCCCCCCCCCCCCCCCCCCCCCCCCCCCCCCCCCCCCCCCCCCCCCCCCCCCCCCCCCCCCCCCCCCCCCCCCCCCCCCCCCCCCCCCCCCCCCCCCCCCCCCCCCCCCCCCCCCCCCCCCCCCCCCCCCCCCCCCCCCCCCCCCCCCCCCCCCCCCCCCCCCCCCCCCCCCCCCCCCCCCCCCCCCCCCCCCCCCCCCCCCCCCCCCCCCCCCCCCCCCCCCCCCCCCCCCCCCCCCCCCCCCCCCCCCCCCCCCCCCCCCCCCCCCCCCCCCCCCCCCCCCCCCCCCCCCCCCCCCCCCCCCCCCCCCCCCCCCCCCCCCCCCCCCCCCCCCCCCCCCCCCCCCCCCCCCCCCCCCCCCCCCCCCCCCCCCCCCCCCCCCCCCCCCCCCCCCCCCCCCCCCCCCCCCCCCCCCCCCCCCCCCCCCCCCCCCCCCCCCCCCCCCCCCCCCCCCCCCCCCCCCCCCCCCCCCCCCCCCCCCCCCCCCCCCCCCCCCCCCCCCCCCCCCCCCCCCCCCCCCCCCCCCCCCCCCCCCCCCCCCCCCCCCCCCCCCCCCCCCCCCCCCCCCCCCCCCCCCCCCCCCCCCCCCCCCCCCCCCCCCCCCCCCCCCCGAGTACAAGGTTAGAACCATCACCGGCGATGAGTTCGATGTCATCTACACCCATTCTTCTGCGACAGTGAAAGGATGCCTTTCTCGCTTCAGACGCATGTTTGAAAAGTCAAATGGTGATGAGTGGGTCGCTGATCTAGATGTTGAGTACACCATAGTCCTGGGAAAAGAGAAGAATCTAAAGGAGGAAGAGAGGAAGAAGCCCGCCATGATCCAGGTTTCGGTGCATAACTTGTGCTTGGTCTACCACATATGCCATGCCGACGTTGAGTGCGAGGATTTTAAGAACTTCCTCGCGGGTGGCAAAGTCAAAATTGTTTCTGTAGACTTTACAAACGACATAAATGTCCTGGATCAGATAGGCCTCATTGTAGGCCATCCCTTTGACCTCCAGAGGAATGGGCTGGTGTCTTCCCGTCAGCCTTCAATGCTGACCCTGGCAGAAGCCATGGTTGATCCTTCATACGGTAAACTGATGAAACCTCGGCCCAAGTTTCATCTTGCATGGCAGTGGAATATACTAGATAGAGACCACATCTAGTATGTTGCAATGGATGCCTAGGGGGGGGGGGGGGGGGGGGGGGGGGGGGGGGGGGGGGGGGGGGGGGGGGGGGGGGGGGGGGGGGGGGGGGGGGGGGGGGGGGGGGGGGGGGGGGGGGGGGGGGGGGGGGGGGATTGGCCAAGAGGAAGAGGGACAATGACGAAGTCGAGCACGTGGATGAGGAGTCCGAGTAAGGTGGCAGTGTCGTTGCTCATGGTGGTTCTAATGCAGTGTCTACCATATTAGTTGCTTAGTTTAATTTCAGGGTGGTTAGTTTTATTTGAGGGGTGTGTTGTGCTGAGCCCCCAGCAGAACTATGTTATGCTCCTTCTCGTTACTTCAACTCTTCAGTACGTACATACTAGTATTTCTTAAAGTTCATCTTGTAGTTGGTAGTACAACCACTCATTTCTTCACATTATATATGTACTATACACTACTGCAGGATGCTGCTAACGCGACACTATGATCAGAGACCCTTCGAGAAACTGTGTGCGATGCCATAATCGCAAACGGTGTTGTATGAAAACCGTTAGAAATGTGTAAAACGTTTGCGATGACGGATGCATCAAACACGGTTCAGGTTTTAGTTGCATGTGCGATGAAGGGCATACGGTTCAGTTCAATGAAGTGCTTGCGATGAGGAGGAACAAAAGAAACGGGCAGCCAGATGGAGGCGTGTGCGATACACAGCATACGGTTCACTCGGATGAACTGTTTGTGATTAGGCAACACAAAAGAAACGGTTAGCCAGATCAAAGGTGTGTGTGATATACGGCATGCGGTTCACTCGGATGAACTATTTGCGTTGAGACATGAGAACAGAAACAGTTCAACTTAACAAGATGTGTGTGATACGCGGCAAAAAGGTCTGTAATCAGAAATGTGTCTGAAGACCGATAAGAACACAGACGGTTGCTCCCCCCCCCCCCCCCCCCCCCCCCCCCCCCCCCCCCCCCCCCCCCCCCCCCCCCCCCCCCCCCCCCCCCCCCCCCCCCCCCCCCCCCCCCCCCCCCCCCCCCCCCCCCCCCCCCCAAATGTATGATCACCAATAAGTTTGTTGCTCGTTCCTTATGGCCTATGAATGTTATTTCAGTCACTTCACTTTTCGAAGGAAAGTTGCAAGTGTCAGATGATTCAAAATTAAACGACTTCAAAATCCATCATAATGGAATTTAACATGCGGGTTTCTCCAATGTGACCAAATGCAGTGCCACACATGTGTGGCATTTCTTTTAGTCTTGCGACATTTAGCGTTAGTGTTATGGATGTATCATATTACCATCAATATTCATAACATACGTCCCATCTGGGATGGAAGCATGGCCCTTCATGTTATTCATAATACTAAACAACAATTGTTGTTTTTATGAACAACTCTTTTGCAACAAACATTGTGCAATGGGCTAGAGTGTATGAAACTCTAAAATGAATTATGACTTTAAACCCAGAGGTAATGTATTATTATCAATTATTCATAACATACATCTCATTCTCAATGAAAGTATGGCCCTTATGTTATTCATAACATCGAACATAAAAAGTTCTCTTATGAACAACCTTCTTGAAAGATACCTTATGCAAAGGGCTAGAGTGTATGAAACTCTAAATGAATTATGAAAATAAATACAGACGGTAATACACCGATGGAAGGTATAGTAACATTTACTATGTTCCCTGTGTATACCTAAACCTCATTCTTGGCTAGTCTTTCAGGCCATAGTAGTTCTTACATCGAGTTGCAACAGAATGCAATCGAGCGGGTATCTTTGTGATTAACTCACAATACCCAAGAATTAGTGATTAACATGTTTAACCATAATTCCCAAGAACTATATCTTTGACCAGCCTTCTATACATCAAAAACTTGTATGACATTCATACATGAGCTGGATATTCCAGTCTCCTTTCTTTTTGCCTTTATACTTCTAAGAGTTTAACTTTCAGTATTTCTCCTACTTCCAGAAGAAGCATCCAACTTCATCATATGACAGGCGTTCTTCTGGATCCCTCTCTTATCAGTCTAATGCATAGTAAACACCTTTAAACCCAGAGGTAATGTACCCCCCCCCCCCCCCCCCCCCCCCCCCCCCCCCCCCCCCCCCCCCCCCCCCCCCCCCCCCCCCCCCCCCCCCCCCCCCCCCCCCCCCCCCCCCCCCCCCCCCCCCCCCCCCCCCCCCCCCCCCCCCCCCCCCCCCCCCCCCCCCCCCCCCCCCCCCCCCCCCCCCCCCCCCCCCCCCCCCCCCCCCCCCCCCCCCCCCCCCCCCCCCCCCCCCCCCCCCCCCCCCCCCCCCCCCCCCCCCCCCCCCCCCCCCCCCCCCCCCCCCCCCCCCCCCCCCCCCCCCCCCCCCCCCCCCCCCCCCCCCCCCCCCCCCCCCCCCCCCCCCCCCCCCCCCCCCCCCCCCCCCCCCCCCCCCCCCCCCCCCCCCCCCCCCCCCCCCCCCCCCCCCCCCCCCCCCCCCCCCCCCCCCCCCCCCCCCCCCCCCCCCCCCCCCCCCCCCCCCCCCCCCCCCCCCCCCCCCCCCCCCCCCCCCCCCCCCCCCCCCCCCCCCCCCCCCCCCCCCCCCCCCCCCCCCCCCCCCCCCCCCCCCCCCCCCCCCCCCCCCCCCCCCCCCCCCCCCCCCCCCCCCCCCCCCCCCCCCCCCCCCCCCCCCCCCCCCCCCCCCCCCCCCCCCCCCCCCCCCCCCCCCCCCCCCCCCCCCCCCCCCCCCCCCCCCCCCCCCCCCCCCCCCCCCCCCCCCCCCCCCCCCCCCCCCCCCCCCCCCCCCCCCCCCCCCCCCCCCCCCCCCCCCCCCCCCCCCCCCCCCCCCCCCCCCCCCCCCCCCCCCCCCCCCCCCCCCCCCCCCCCCCCCCCCCCCCCCCCCCCCCCCCCCCCCCCCCCCCCCCCCCCCCCCCCCCCCCCCCCCCCCCCCCCCCCCCCCCCCCCCCCCCCCCCCCCCCCCCCCCCCCCCCCCCCCCCCCCCCCCCCCCCCCCCCCCCCCCCCCCCCCCCCCCCCCCCCCCCCCCCCCCCCCCCCCCCCCCCCCCCCCCCCCCCCCCCCCCCCCCCCCCCCCCCCCCCCCCCCCCCCCCCCCCCCCCCCCCCCCCCCCCCCCCCCCCCCCCCCCCCCCCCCCCCCCCCCCCCCCCCCCCCCCCCCCCCCCCCCCCCCCCCCCCCCCCCCCCCCCCCCCCCCCCCCCCCCCCCCCCCCCCCCCCCCCCCCCCCCCCCCCCCCCCCCCCCCCCCCCCCCCCCCCCCCCCCCCCCCCCCCCCCCCCCCCCCCCCCCCCCCCCCCCCCCCCCCCCCCCCCCCCCCCCCCCCCCCCCCCCCCCCCCCCCCCCCCCCCCCCCCCCCCCCCCCCCCCCCCCCCCCCCCCCCCCCCCCCCCCCCCCCCCCCCCCCCCCCCCCCCCCCCCCCCCCCCCCCCCCCCCCCCCCCCCCCCCCCCCCCCCCCCCCCCCCCCCCCCCCCCCCCCCCCCCCCCCCCCCCCCCCCCCCCCCCCCCCCCCCCCCCCCCCCCCCCCCCCCCCCCCCCCCCCCCCCCCCCCCCCCCCCCCCCCCCCCCCCCCCCCCCCCCCCCCCCCCCCCCCCCCCCCCCCCCCCCCCCCCCCCCCCCCCCCCCCCCCCCCCCCCCCCCCCCCCCCCCCCCCCCCCCCCCCCCCCCCCCCCCCCCCCCCCCCCCCCCCCCCCCCCCCCCCCCCCCCCCCCCCCCCCCCCCCCCCCCCCCCCCCCCCCCCCCCCCCCCCCCCCCCCCCCCCCCCCCCCCCCCCCCCCCCCCCCCCCCCCCCCCCCCCCCCCCCCCCCCCCCCCCCCCCCCCCCCCCCCCCCCCCCCCCCCCCCCCCCCCCCCCCCCCCCCCCCCCCCCCCCCCCCCCCCCCCCCCCCCCCCCCCCCCCCCCCCCCCCCCCCCCCCCCCCCCCCCCCCCCCCCCCCCCCCCCCCCCCCCCCCCCCCCCCCCCCCCCCCCCCCCCCCCCCCCCCCCCCCCCCCCCCCCCCCCCCCCCCCCCCCCCCCCCCCCCCCCCCCCCCCCCCCCCCCCCCCCCCCCCCCCCCCCCCCCCCCCCCCCCCCCCCAGACTTACGTCTCATCAAGTAAATATCCATATATCTACTTGAGTCATTTCTAAAGATAGATAAATCCACTGCTAACAACATTTATCGGACTACACACATCAAATGTATGATCACCAATAAGTTTGTTGCTCGTTCCTTATGGCCTGTGAACGGTATTTCAGTCACTTCACTTTTCGGAGGAAAGTTGCAAGTGTCAGATGATTCAAAATCAAAAAGACTTCAAAATCCATCATAATGGATTTTTCCATGCGGGTTTCTCCAATGTGACCAAATGCAGTGCCACACTTGTGTGGTATTCTTTTAGTCTTGCGACATTTAGCGTCAGTGTTATGGATGTATCATATTACCATCAATATTCATAACATACATCCCATCATGGATGGAAGCATGGCCCTTTATGTTATTCATAATACTGAACGACAATTGTTGTTTTTATGAACAACTCTTTTTGCAACAAACGTTGTGCAATGGGCTAGAGTGTATGAAACTCTAAAATGATTTATGAAAGTAAACTCAGAGGTAATGTATTATTATCAATATTCATAACATACATCTCATTCATAATGAAAGTATGGCCTTTATGTTATTCATAACATTGAACATTAAAAGTTCTCTTATGAACAACCTTCTTGCAAGATACCTTATGCAAAGGGCTAGAGTGTGAAACTCTACAATGAATTATGAAAGTAAATACATAGGTAATACACCGATGGAAGGCATAGTAACATTTACTATGTTCCCTGTGTGTATCTTAAACCTCATTCCTGGCTAGTCTTTCAGGCCATAGTAGTTCTTACATCGAGTTGCAACAGAATGCAATCGAGCGGGTATCTTTGTGATTAACCCACAATACCCAAAAATCAGTGATTAACAATTTAATCATAATTCCCAAGAACTACCCCCCCCCCCCCCCCCCCCCCCCCAAAAACTTGTATGACATTCATACATGAGCTGGATATTCCAGTCTTCTCTCTTTCTGCCTTTATACTTCTAACAGTTTAACTTTCAGTATTTCTCCTACTCTCAGAAGAAGCACTCAACTTAAGAGTGGCGTTAGCCCCGGACTTCCTAAGCGTGAAAGTCTCACTAACACCCTTCGGACACTTCCTTTCTCTTTAAGTTGTTGTTTTATTCACCTTTCATCATATGACAGGCGTTCTACTGGATCCCTCTTTTATCAGTCTAATGTATAGTAAACTCCTTTACTAATAGTTTGCAAACAAACATTGCTTTGGATATCTCATATCTCTTAGCCTTTGTCTGTCTCTGAAAATGATTTTCAGATTCCATGAATATCACATAACTATCCAAACTTTCGAAGTTCGGGTCTCATGGAAGCAAACATATTGCACTTGACTGAAACGGAATTCTAGCTTTTGGATCGAAGGACGAGAGTCACATGATCCATAGCATAAGCGAGAGAATACCAAAGTATGCGATAGGACAAAGTCCTTCTCGGCACTCTTGAGGACAATCCTCACATTACGTTACCAACCGTAAAGGTTTAACCAGATATTTAACAGCTATTCAATTTTAATAGGGAAGGTGGAAACGCGAGCCATTCTTCTACAACTATTATGCAAATCACACTTAGACGGTGTCCATAATTAATTGCACTGAGAATTAAACAAGTTAATTCTACAGTGCGCTCCCACTCAAATCAATATCTCTCATAATTGACTGTGAGTGATTCAAGATCCATATTACAATTCAACGCCAAGGATGTATCCATCTCAAGTGACGAGAATTGCAATCGGTAGGCCAACTTGCCAATCACATCTCTATGTGACTCTTGTTCATCTTTCAATGGGCGTGTTCCGAGCTCAGGACGCTCCTCCAGAACGTCAAGACAACCAAGTGATCTTGCTGCGAGGTCTCAACTCACCCGCCTCACACACCCCCCCCCCCCCCCCCCCCCCCCCCCCCCCCCCCCCCCCCCCCCCCCCCCCCCCCCCCCCCCCCCCCCCCCCCCCCCCCCCCCCCCCCCCCCCCCCCCCCCCCCCCCCCCCCCCCCCCCCCCCCCCCCCCCCCCCCCCCCCCCCCCCCCCCCCCCCCCCCCCCCCCCCCCCCCCCCCCCCCCCCCCCCCCCCCCCCCCCCCCCCCCCCCCCCCCCCCCCCCCCCCCCCCCCCCCCCCCCCCCCCCCCCCCCCCCCCCCCCCCCCCCCCCCCCCCCCCCCCCCCCCCCCCCCCCCCCCCCCCCCCCCCCCCCCCCCCCCCCCCCCCCCCCCCCCCCCCCCCCCCCCCCCCCCCCCCCCCCCCCCCCCCCCCCCCCCCCCCCCCCCCCCCCCCCCCCCCCCCCCCCCCCCCCCCCCCCCCCCCCCCCCCCCCCCCCCCCCCCCCCCCCCCCCCCCCCCCCCCCCCCCCCCCCCCCCCCCCCCCCCCCCCCCCCCCCCCCCCCCCCCCCCCCCCCCCCCCCCCCCCCCCCCCCCCCCCCCCCCCCCCCCCCCCCCCCCCCCCCCCCCCCCCCCCCCCCCCCCCCCCCCCCCCCCCCCCCCCCCCCCCCCCCCCCCCCCCCCCCCCCCCCCCCCCCCCCCCCCCCCCCCCCCCCCCCCCCCCCCCCCCCCCCCCCCCCCCCCCCCCCCCCCCCCCCCCCCCCCCCCCCCCCCCCCCCCCCCCCCCCCCCCCCCCCCCCCCCCCCCCCCCCCCCCCCCCCCCCCCCCCCCCCCCCCCCCCCCCCCCCCCCCCCCCCCCCCCCCCCCCCCCCCCCCCCCCCCCCCCCCCCCCCCCCCCCCCCCCCCCCCCCCCCCCCCCCCCCCCCCCCCCCCCCCCCCCCCCCCCCCCCCCCCCCCCCCCCCCCCCCCCCCCCCCCCCCCCCCCCCCCCCCCCCCCCCCCCCCCCCCCCCCCCCCCCCCCCCCCCCCCCCCCCCCCCCCCCCCCCCCCCCCCCCCCCCCCCCCCCCCCCCCCCCCCCCCCCCCCCCCCCCCCCCCCCCCCCCCCCCCCCCCCCCCCCCCCCCCCCCCCCCCCCCCCCCCCCCCCCCCCCCCCCCCCCCCCCCCCCCCCCCCCCCCCCCCCCCCCCCCCCCCCCCCCCCCCCCCCCCCCCCCCCCCCCCCCCCCCCCCCCCCCCCCCCCCCCCCCCCCCCCCCCCCCCCCCCCCCCCCCCCCCCCCCCCCCCCCCCCCCCCCCCCCCCCCCCCCCCCCCCCCCCCCCCCCCCCCCCCCCCCCCCCCCCCCCCCCCCCCCCCCCCCCCCCCCCCCCCCCCCCCCCCCCCCCCCCCCCCCCCCCCCCCCCCCCCCCCCCCCCCCCCCCCCCCCCCCCCCCCCCCCCCCCCCCCCCCCCCCCCCCCCCCCCCCCCCCCCCCCCCCCGAGAAGGACTTTGTCCTATCGCATACTTTGGTATTCTCTTGCTTATGCTATGGGTCATGTGACTCTCGTCCTTCGATCCAAAAGCTAGAATTCCATTTCAGTCAAGTGCAATATGTTTGCTTCCATGAGACCCGAACTTCGAAAGTTTGGATAGTTATGTGATATTCATGGAATCTGAAATCATTTTCAGAGACAGACAAAGACTAAAAGATATGAGATATCCAAAGCAATGTTTGTTTGCAAACTATTATTAAAGGAGTTTACTATGCATTAGACTGATAAGAGAGGGATCCAGTAGAACGCCTGTCATATGATGAAAGGTGAATAAAACAACAACTTAAAGAGAAAGGAAGTGTCCGAAGGGTGTTAGTGAAACTTTCACGCCTAGGAAGTCCTGGGCTAATGCCACTCTTAAGTTGGGTGCTTCTTCTGAGAGTAGGAGAAATACTAAAATTTAAACTGTTAGAAGTATAAAGGCAGAAAGAAAGAAGACTGGAATATCCAGCT
>JAAAWM010008587.1:0-15165 GCA_036873465.1 Thinopyrum obtusiflorum
GATGTTTGAATACCCAAAATGCACAACTTTGATGTGGCACATGCCTCGAAAACCATAAAGTCCCCACACAGAGCAAGGTTCATGAAGCATAGTATATATGCTGGTCCCCTCACCCCTCTTCGACGCATACTATATGCTCCTACCATAATACAAACCAAAAAGAACCCTCCTTGATGGTGAAATTAATTAACATCTCCCGATCGATGTAGGTTCAAAGTGATGCATGCATATGGACGACGACCTCGCAGGCCCACAGATGGAAGCATCACACGTGATTGTCCTAGGATAACCACCGCCTGCACATGCATGTGGCCCAAAGAGGTGTTGTGTGATGTTTGAATGGCCAATGCACAACTTTGATGTGGCACGTGCCTCGGAAACCGAAAAGTCCGCACACTGAGTGAGGTGTGTTCATGGACGCATATGTAGTATATATATGCTGGTCCCCTCCCACCTCTTCAACACATACTATATATATACTCCCACCGTAACACAAAAAAAATCAACCTTGCTGGTCAAATTAACCTCTCTGCCGGCTGTAGGTATACATGATGGACGACGAGCTCACGGGCCCACAGAAAGCGTCACACGCGAGTGAATGTCGTGTAGGACAACCATCGACTGCATGCGGCCCAAACATGTATGTATGAAAGGGTTGCGTAATAATGTTTTAAATAAGGAATTGACGACTTTGATGTGGCACATTGATGTCTACTATGCAACCTTCTTCTTGTAGACTCTTGTTGGGCCTCCAAGTGCAGAGTTTTGTAGGACAGTAGCAATTTTCCCTCAAGGGGGGGGGGGGGGGGGGGGGGGGGGTGGGAGGCGTAGGATGAAGATGGTCTCTCTCAAACAACCCTGCAACCAAATAGTCTCTTGTGTCCCCAACACACCAAATACAATGGTAAATTGTATAGGTGCACTAGTTCGGCGAAGAGATGGTGATACAAGTGTAATATTGATGGTAGATATAGGTTTTTGTAATATGAAAATATAAAAACAGCAAGGTAACTAGAAACAAAAGTGAGCAAAAACGGTATTGCAATGCTTGAAAACAAGGCACAGGGTTCATGCTTTCACTAGTGCAAATTCTCTCAACAATGGTAACATAATTGGATCTTATAACAATCCCTCAACGTGCAACAAAGAATCACTCCAAAGTTTCTATCGGAGAACGTAGGACGAAAACATGCATCAACCCCTATGCATAGATTACCCTAATGTTACCTCGGGAATCCGCGAGTTGAATGCCAAAACATACATCAAGTGAAGCAATAGAACATCCCATTGTGACCACAGATATCCCATCGCAAGCCATACATCAAGTGTTCTCAAATCCAATACTCAGTCCAACATAACAAAACCTCAAAGAGGAAGACTCAATTTATCACAAGAAGGTAGAGGGGCAAGAACACCATAAGATCCAACTATATTAACAAAGCTCGTGATACATCAAGATCGTGCCAAATCAAGAAGACGAGAGAGAGAGAGAGAGAGAGAGAGAGAGAGAGAGATGAAGATGGCCTCCGATGATGATTTCCCCCTCTGGCAGGGTGCCATAATAGGGTCCCGATTGGTTTTTCATGGCTATAGAGGCTTGCGGCGGCAGAACTTCTAACCTAGGGTTCTTTTTGGAGGTTTGGGTATTTATAAGAATTTTTGGCGTCGGCCTCACGTCAAGGGGGTGCCCGAGGGGCCCACAAGCCAGGAGCTAGCGCCTTGGGGGGTAGGGCGCGCCCCCTGGCTTGTGGCCTCCTCGGTCACCTCCTGGTCCAGCTCCGGTGCTTCGGGGGTCTCTTTTGGTCCATAAAAAATTACCGTAAATTTTCAGCCCATTCTAAGAACTTTTATTTTTGCACAAAAAACGACACCACGGTAGTTCTGCTGAAAACAGCGTCAATCCGGGTTAGTTCTAATCAAATCATACCAAAACCATATAAAATTGTTGTACACATGGCATGAATACTTCATAAATTATAGATACGTTGGAGACGTATCACACATGCCTCACAAAACGGCCAATCCCACACGATGGCTCACGACTCTTAGGGTATCGCCAGACACCCCCCAGACGCACACACACTACTACTATGCATGTTAAAACTTTCCGCGGTGAACATATGTTACCAAAGGAGGGACGTTTTAATTTTGAAAAAAAAACAAAGATCATTAAGACGTTTTGGCACATTGATTGATTTTATATGGGTATAATGTGCAAAAATCAAATTTGAGCTACATGCACACGTGACAGTGCACCTAAATGGATTGGAAAAACACATGTGTGTCACTAGGTGCATGTTTACTCCCCGTGAAAGAAATTTCAAACATTGAGAATCTTGTTTTTTAAAATCTAGTAGTACATCCAAAACTTAGTTGAAATTCATGAAACTTATCGTGTTGTCATATCGACACCAATACATAGTGGTATTGTACTTGTTTGTCAACTTTGATGAGGCAAGTTTTGATGTAATTTTTATCTTCTAACAAACGGGAGATTATTAATAATTGGGAACCAATATCACAAACGGATTATTTATTTGAACCGTGGGCGTTAGACCAACAGTGGATACATGCCATGCTTCAATTAAGCAATAAAGCGGCGTCCCGTGTGCCGTGCGAGCAGGCATGAGTTGACAGGGCGCATGCGAGTAGTGCGCCACGCAGGCAGACCAGGAGGCATGCGTGCAGGTATGTGAATTGACGGGAGGCGTGCTCGCTGCGCAGTGTCATCGGGAGGTGTGCGAGTAGCTGTTCGAAATGATGGTAAGCATGCCAGCAGTCCACTGTGCAGGCTCACTCGGAGGCGAGCCAGCGGTTTGACCGCCGCCCGCCTCTCTCCCACTACTCCAGATTAATGGCGCGCCCGAGCGGCCGCATCGCCCATCCTCACCACAAGCACAATCCTCTCTCCCCGCCTACATCCTCGACGCCGCTCTCAGTCCTCAAAGCCCTTAGTGTATGAGGATGCCGCGGAAGTGCCCCATTGGAGGGAGTGGCGACGCCGGGGCTGCTGAAGCACCGGAGCATGGTGTGAAGATGGAGACAGAGTTTGTCGTCGCTGCCCCGAGGTATCACTGCACCTTGACATCGTCGACGGCATCGTGCTTCCACAGTCGGAGCCGGAGGTCCACACCGACTAGGGTGACGACTCGGGCGACAACTCTGACAACGACGGAGAACCAGTTAGTCTTCTATACCCATTTATGTGTCAAATACATCCTAGGGTTTCTTTGGTTACTCCTGCCTCCCCCTTTTTGGTATAGAAATCCAATGCTTTTGTTCTCTCAATTCATGAAATCTGAGTAAGTTTCGTTAGATCCATGTAGTGTATTGGTTATTTGAATGGTTCAAATGATAAGTTATTAGTTGTTTCATATGTGCAAATGATTTCTTCTAATAATCCGACTAGGGTTAGTGTTCCTGCTTATAATTCCTAGCCAGGTCTTGACAATTGATTTTGAATGACCTACATATATGTTTGTGCCATTTTGTTTTCAAGTTTGGTCTATACATAGATGATTGTACTTAAAAATCGAACCATAATCTTTGGATATGTCTAAAAAAATAGCCATAAATTCCTAATCCTACTTTACGGCATGTAAAAATTGATTTGATGCCAAACTTTGGCAACTGCTAAATGTTCGCTAGAGTTAGTTTGTATTCCAAATTTGACGCCACATTTTTTTACTATATGTATATAGGTGCTATCTGACGATGTCGACATCGAGGATGAAGATGGCCAGAGGAGGTACAAGAGGCAAATCCTCAAGGAGCTTTATGCGGGAATGCATAACAAGCGTATTAGGACCTGGAGCTAGGGCTTTCGATGCCCATTTTGCAACCAAAAGCTTCACGATTGCGTATGGAAGTGTTCTGGCGCATGCAAGAGGACGTGTCATTGGCTCCTTCATGCAGAAGTAGTCTCATAGGTTGGCGCACGCCACGTACACTGAGTACCTAGAGAAGCTTGAAGATCATACCAACAGATGAGCTGAGATGTGGGATTGAACTATGTATGGCTATGTAGTGTCTTAATTATAAATGTGCTTGAGTATGCTTAATGATGGTTGAACTATATATGGTTGAACTATGCTTGTGTATGACTTATTATCTATGCCCGAGTATGTTTAATCTATGTTTACATATGTCTAAATGTGGGATATGGATGCACTTAGTTCGGTTGATGGAATTTTGTGCATATTAGGGTGAATGTTTAGCGTGGGTAAAGAACTTTCAGATTCAGCCAACGAAGGAAAAGTGGAACCACCCTGAAACATGGTTGTTTTCCCAAATTTAAATCGTGTGCAATGACTTTCATTTTTCCAGTTATGTCAATCACACACGGTTGTCTCTAGCAAACCGTTGCCTCTGAAACTCTTTGTGGGACAGAAAACCCTCACCACCCAATTCAAAAAGGAAAAAAGAAAACCCTCACCATCCAATTCAAAAAGGAAAAAGGAAAACCCTCACCATCCCCACGCCACAAAAAGCCCTCACCCCGCCCGCCGACCCCTCCGGTCACCATTCACACCTGCACAAGGTCCTCCGCGACTCTGCATGGCACTGCCTAACGCCGCGGCAACAACTTAGCTCGACGTCTGTCGCCGCTGCCAGGCTGTCGGCAGAACCCGCCGCATTTTGCCACTTCCGCTTGCCGCCGCCTATCACCAACAAATTTCTCGACGCTGCTCGCCGTCAACCCAGCTCCACCCGATTGGGGAATCCGTGGTATTGAGGTTTTTTTTCTCATGGACAACAAGGTAACTAATTTAATGAGATATTCTCTCATCTCTTATCCCAGTTCATCTGCCTCCTTTAATCACCCAGCAAAAAATCGCCGTGAATTCATGTTTATTCGAGTTGATTTGAGGGTTTTCTTTCATTCATAGAGTGTATAGTGCGCGGACACATTAGGACTTTGCGGCCTCGGCCAAACAGGCATGGAGTTCCATCTCACCGTACCAGATGACTTAAGGATGCGCATGGTATGTTCAATCTCACCCTACATCGGTTGGCATGGCCTACTTTCCTGATCATATACTATATATTGCCACATTTGGATAAAAGGAGCCACATGCAACATATACGTCAAAGGGGATTTTTTCCTCTTCTTTCTATATTAGGCAAATTAATGATGTATTGGTCTTTCGATTACTCTCATATTTCCATGACATCATGGTTACACTATCTGTTTAATTATAGATTTTTGTCCTTTGATTTCAACCACTGTACAGTTCTTTCAATTTCGCCCATATTTGCATGTTACCATATTCTTTAAGAGTCCTACCATTTTCTGCAGCATGTCCCTTGCTATGCAACAACATCTGTAGTACACAATCTTGCCCTTTACATAACTCAAGATGGGATGTTATACTGAACACAAACCATGGATTTACAATCGTTGCTTCTATAAGACTTGATGAATGTGGTCACTCCTATTTTGGCACGGGCCTTTGGACAGAAGTTTCTAAGTTTTATGTACTGAAAGCTGACACTAAAATTGGACTGCACATAAAAGAGCCTGGTCATGAGATATATGCTAACTTCCCCGACGATATCATCCATCCAGACTTTGTTCGGAGTAAGTGTTCTTTTCAAGTATCTGCATGTTAACTTACCCAGCAATATCAGAGGAATTGTGTAGTATTTAAGCAAGCAATTGTTATTCCATTTTCTTACTCTATTCCTACCTACTAACTTCTAGTTACCAACACACTTTTCTTTTGCCCTGTTTTAACTAAATATTCCCTATACTCCCACTTCTATCAAAAAATGCCGCTGACGAGGAGACTCTAGAGGTGGAGAACGAGGCTGCCAACAAGTGGAGGCAGGTCGAGCAAGAACCACAAGCGACTCTAGCGGGCCTAGACTTCATCAGCAGCCTTCCCGATGATATGTTGTTAGTCATCATCTCCCTCCTCCCAATCAAATATGGGGCGCGGACAACCGTCCTTTCCCAGCGGTGGCGCCCCCTATGGCACTCCACCCCTCTCGACCTCATGGACGCCCACGAGCTCTGCCATGGCTATCGCAAAAGCTTGGATGCATTCTCCCAGATCCTCGGCAGTCACCATGGCCCAACCAGAGGCCTTAGGATGGGCAAGTTCCATTCCAACAGCAAGGACCGAGCCAAGATTGACGAGTGGTTCCGATCCCCCGCCCTAGATCAGCTCGAGGAGCTCACTTTTAATGATGGGCATATGCGCTCGCTGCCAACGTCCATGCTCCGCCTCGCTCCCATGCTGCGCATCGCCAAGTTCATGAACTGCCATCCCCCCTTAATGACGCGCCTGCTCTTATTCTACCACGACTGAAGCACCTCGAGCTCATCATCATATTCCTCCCAAAGGATGACATGGAGCGCCCGCTCCGCGGTTGTACTGCACTCGAGTACCTTCGTCTTCAGGTGATCAATGGGTTGAGTAGCTTCCACATCACCTCCATGACTCTCTAGACTATTTATGTGTGTTGCTGGTGCTGCAAGAAGACATCACAAAAGGTGTACCACAGTATGGTCATTAAGGACACAACTTTACTTGAGAGATTACTTGTAGTTGATCAAGAAGGTCCAACAAGAATCAATGCCATTTCTGCACCAAAATTGACAGTGTTGGGCTACTCGTCTCACAAATACTACAAACTTGTTCTTGGATCCACACCCGTTTAGGTAAAACAGTCACCTTCTACCTCTCCTTCTTGAAATTAACATTATTTCTAATTTTGAAGATGTATGTTCATCTGTCATCCAGAAAATGATTCCGACAAGCTTGACCATGAATCTGCGCACACTGAAGGTCTTGGCACTAGAATCTATCCGCCCCAACCTGGACCATGTTGTTAGTTTCCTGATATGATTTCCGTGCCTGGAGAAGCTATATATCAAGGTGATGTTCCTTTCCTGTTAAATGTTAACCATAAGGGAGTTCAATTTTTTACACCTTTCCCAAGTTTACAATGACAATGTACTACGATTTCTGAAGGAATTTTGGAGGATTTCAGTACATACATGTTTTCCCCCCATATTGGTCGCTTGATTCATATTGTTATAATCCATAAGCATTTCTCTTTTGGATTCATCTGTACTAGTTTTCTTAGGGAATTTTTCATCCACTCCAACCTCTTGTGAAGAAGGCTACATTTTTCTAGATTGTAATGAAATGCCCATGTTAATCATGTTGGATCGAAGATGGCACGTTAGTGCATTTTACAAATCCTGCAAACCAAATAGGCATGTAGTAGTGTTCAAAACTGCATGTAGGCACTAACACGTTTTCTTCTTTTGCAGATAAGATTAGGCCTGGTGGTGGATAATGTGATACAATACAACAATCACATCAAATGCCTAGATCTGCATCTCTCAGAAATTACTTTGAACTCATACCGAGGGACCTTACCGGAGATTATATTCGCCAGGTTCTTTGTTGTCAGAGCAAGGGTGCTGAAGGTAATGAGATTTTCCCTACATTTATTTGCAAAAATGAATGGTTTGTTGATCAGCGCCGGCGGCTACGCAGCATGGAAAGGCTCCAAAAAGCTAAATTTGATTTTGGAACTTCAGTTGACAGAGTAATGGGAAGTCATTGTGTCAACCCCATACATGACTTCTCAGTGGCTGATCCCTTCGCAAAAATGATGAGGTTTTGAAACCAGCCTTACAAGTGGTAATATTAGTCTGAACCTCTCTTATATCCATGTTTAGCTGATCAGTGTGGTGGTTTGCAGCTGAATGAGCTGAATTTCATTTCTAATATCAGTTTGAACCTTGTAATCTTTGAATTTGAGGCATATAACTCTGGAATTTGAACCTTGTAATATTTTGAGCTTTTGTGGTACAATCGTTGAAATGGCATTGTATGAGACTCGTATATTGGTAGTACTATTTTGACCTTAATATACAATGGACTTAGATTTTATTAACCATTCTCGAATGTGTTCCCCTTGTCGATCTCATCGCAAATGATCTGTATAGCTAAATCGACTGCGATCTTCGACATTATTGCACACAGTTGGTTTCTTCAACCGTGTGCCCTGTAGAGCGCATAATTAATTATTGCAGTCGAGTGTCCATCATCACCCTTCTGTGTAACTTTGACCTCATCACCCAGGGGTAAACTTATGATCGAAGTCATTCCACACACCTCATTTTTACAAAGCTTTTTGCCAATAAATGCACACGATTTGCCCCTCTTCTAGCCGACGCGTGGCCATACTAGACAGGTGGGAAGCTTGCACGGTAAACTGCACGGTTGCGCAGGAACAGGCTAGCCAACAATACATTTGGCGCCTCTTCGAGCCCACACGTGGTCAAACAAAACACATGCGGGGTTCTCAAGCGTGCACTAGAATCCTCCGCTATGAACGCGATGACAAGACGTGACGATTACAGGCCAGCCAGCCCCATTTATTACAGCGCCCATTTAACCCTTGTGCCTCTTCAACCTTTCGATCAAGCCCCAGTATTGCAAGAAGCACACCCACCACGACAAATTCTTAGAGGCTATCCTGCGCGGCTCCAATGACGCTCCGAGCGGCTGCTGACGACGAGCAGCAGTTCACCATGCATGCCATGGTGGACACCCACAGAAGGTTCACGGAGCTCTCGGTGGTGTACACAAACAACCCTGCCTAGGTGGAGCACTCCATCCACATCATGGAGATGTTGCTTGCTGAGGAGAAGTACAAGGTGGTCGGGTTCGACCTCGAGTACACCCGCGCTCGTGCCGGGTCTCATCCCAAGGTAGCCGTCGCCTAGATGTGCGTGCACAATCACGTCCTTGTCTACCACTACTACCTGGCCACAAGGCCTTGTGAGTGTTTCGCCAGGTTTGTCAACATCCCCCACTACATGTGTTCTATGGTGGACATCACCAACGATGTAAAGGTGCTCAAGAATTCGGGCATCGCCTGCCAGAATCTTGTCGACATCCAGGGCCAATACAAGATCTGGGGCAGCAAGAAGCATGACAAGGACTCACTGGTTCACCTCGTTGAGGCCATCATCGACCCCTACTAGAGAGACATGAAGGATTCCTGCAACAAGGACAAGCGTGCCTGGCACTCGTCCTGGATGGAGAAACTCGAAATCCTCATGTCGTGTACGCGGCCAAGGAGGCGTACATGAGCTACGAGATGTACAGGCGGATCGTTGACACGAGGAAGTGCCTCCTTCCCCAAAACGGCCAGGGATCCAGCCGGAAGCAGAGCAATGGCAACCATCGTCACAACAACATGTAGATGATTAGATGTTCGTTTCTCCTAGTTTAGTATGCATGTAATTGCTTACTTTGGTTTGTGGAAATGTTATGTGTCTAGTCACTTGTGTAATTGTATGCTTAATTTGGTTATGCAATGCTGTTTTTTAAGTATATATGTTGATGCTCTGTAGACAGAGCGTAAATGTTGTGCAGACAGAGCAAATCACATCGCACGCGGATTAAACAATGG
Organism: Thinopyrum obtusiflorum; assembly: GCA_036873465.1. Taxonomy (NCBI): domain Eukaryota; kingdom Viridiplantae; phylum Streptophyta; class Magnoliopsida; order Poales; family Poaceae; genus Thinopyrum; species Thinopyrum obtusiflorum. The sequence goes on from JAAAWM010008587.1 coordinate 9,445, forward strand.
AACCCATCGGCGATGATTTCATCAATCACTCACAATTGTATACAAGCAATCGTTTGCTCACACACACATGGCTTGTTAACAGGAATTGTCTGTGTTCTTAACGGTCTTCCAACACATTTCTGATTACTGACATGTTTCTCGCATATCACACACACCTTGTTAAGTTGAACCATTTATGTTGTGTTGGGTAATCGCAAAAAGTTCATCCGAGTGTATTGTATGCCATATATCGCACACACCTTGATCCGACTGACTGTTTCTATTGTGTTGGCTAATCACAAATAGTTCATCCGAGTGAACTGTATGCCATATATCGCACACACCTTCATCCGTCTGACCATTTCTGCTGTTATGCTCATCACAAACAGTTCATTCGAGTGAACCGTATGCCACGCATCGCACACGCAACTATAATCTGAACCGTGTTTGATGTCTCTGCCATAGCAAAAGTTATGTATCATTTTTTATGGTTTTACTACATTTTCGTTTGCGATTAATGCATCACACACAATTTCATCGAAGGGCCTCTGATTGTAGTGTCGCGTTAGCAGCATCCTGCAGTAGTGTTTCCAAGACTCAACCACTAGCTAGGAACGGTCATGCCCTCCTTTTTGACCGCATGATCTCATCGCAAATGATCTGTATAGCTAAATCGACTGCGATCTTCGACATTATTGCACGGGGGGGGGGGGGGGGGGGGGGGGGGGGGGGGGGGGGGGGGGGGGGGGGGGGGGGGGGGGGGGGGGGGGGGGGGGGGGGGGGGGGGGGGGACGGTCATGCCCTCCTTTTTGACCGCATTTTGAAATGGGCATGAAAAATTAAAAAAAATCAAAAAATTGGAAAACCTTCGCATTGTGTCATTATATGTGACCAAGTTACCAGGAAAAATAATAAACTTGTAATACGGAAATTCTTTTAAAAAAGTGTTCTCAGAAATGAGCTATCATGCGTGAAGATTCATGGCTTTCAAGCCAAATGATCAATCTTATGGCCACATTCATGACATAATTTGTTCAAATGATCTCATATTGTGCATAAGGGTGCATCTTGGAATGTCAAACAATGTTGCCTAAGGAAGTTCTCATTTTCTTTTCACGAAAAATTCATTTTCCATTTTTTGAGTGCCCAAAATGAGTTTTTCTGTGAAGGACCTACCATATATTTGTTGCAAAATTGGACCAAATCAATTTTCTAAAATATTAGGCCATATTTAATGTATAATTGGCCAAATGGTTGCGTGCCAAAAGCTTTCATCCACCTCTCGTGAAAAAGACAATTTCCGTCGATTCAGTAGGAAGTGGGTCAAGTTTGAACTACAGTTGCCTCATAGTTTGCTCTTTATTTTTTCCAAAAGTAATTTCTAGGTACAAAAGTATCTATTTAATCAGAGAAGCGCCTATTTTTTTCCAAGATTCAACCACTAGCTAGGAACGGTCATGCCCTCCGTTTTGACCTCATTTTGAAATGGGCATGAAAAATTCAAAAAAAATCAAAAAATTGGAAAACTTTCGCATTGTGTCATTACATGTGACCAAGTTACCAGGAAAAATAATAAACTTGTAATACGACAATTATTTTTAAAATATGTTCTCAGAAATGAGCTATCATTTGTGAAGATTCATGGCTTTCAAGCCAAATGATCAATCTTATGGCCACATTCATGGCATAGTTTGTTCAGATGATCTCATATTGTGCACAAGGGTGCAATTTGGAATGGCAAACAATGTTGCCTAAGGAAGTTTTCATTTTCTTTTCACAAAAAATTTATTTTCCATTTTTCGTGTACCAAAATGAGTTTTTTTGTGAAGGACCTGCCACATATTTGTTGCAAAATTGGACCAAATCAATTTTCTAAAATATTAGGCCACATTCAATGTACAATTGACCAAATGGTTGCGTGTCAAAAGTTTTGATCCAGCTCGCATGAAGAAGACAAATTACCGCCGTTTTAGTAGGAAGCGGGTCAAATTTGAACTACAAGTGCTTGGTAGTTTGTTCATGTTGTTTTCCAAAAAACATTTTTAGGTACAAAAATAACTATTTCATTAGAGAAACACCAATTTTTTCCATGATTCAACAAGTAGCTAGGAACGGTCATGCCCGTTATTTTGACCACATTTTGAAATACGCATGAAAAATTCAAAAAAGAAATCAAAAAATAGAAAACCTTCGCGTTGTGTCATCGTTCACGTCATCGCGCGCCTCGCGAGGTGGGGTGCCTGCATAGAGATCTTTGCTCCTCAAGAGGCAGGCTCGGGAAGCTGCTCCTCGGTAGGTCTTGGAGTCGTTTGCCTCACGAGGCGGGGGCCCTCACGAGGGTCTTGCTTGCGAGTCTTTGGAGCTGGACCGTACCAGGCCGTCGATGGAGCCACGTGCTGGGCCATAGGCAGGCAGGTCTGGATACCCCCTGATCCCAGAACGTCGACAACTTATACCTGTGTTGTCCTGTGAATCTCACAAACACATTAGACGCTCAACCAAGTTTGTCGTCAATACTCCAAAACCAACTACGGGTGGCACTAGATGCACTTACAAGTCTGTAGTTTAAAAGGTATGGTTGATTTAAATTGTCTAAGATGAGGTAAATTCTATGAATTTGTTCTTCATGTAGAGTGAGGGAAAAGACTTGCATGCGTACCATCCCTAAGAAAAGGTGTATTTTGGGCCCATTAAGCTCACACTGACTTGACTAAAAAGAAAAAAATACAAGAAATATATTAGTCCTATGCATCTAGGTGGGTCATACATTCTCATGAATCTCAGAAGAAGTGAGTGGTCTCGGATGTACCGATATGTAAGGCAACGACGCAAAATGACTTTATGCATGACATCATCAATGAGGCCATATGTAGTTATATAGGATTTGCAAAGCTAAAAAAAAGCTTGGACGAATAAAATTTTCTAACACAAAAGTTAAAGGTTCTAACAAAACAAAATAAAATGAATTGTTCAGATTTACAACACATTATTCATGCATGAAGAAAAAAAATATGTTATTAATGGCGCTCTATCATTAATCATTTATTTTACATCCTAATACGCGGACGGTGCCGCCGCCTTCACGGGCGGCACAGTAATGCTCTTGGTGATGCGTACACGCTTGATGAGCACAGACAACACGCCCATGATCTTCTCCAAGTCGCCGTCTTTCGAGAGCAGGTCGTTCTTCTTGGACGCCCCATCCCGCCGGCATTCGTCGCAGTTCCACACGACCGAGTCACTCTCGGTCCTCGCGATGAACCTGCGCACGTCAGCGAGCCTGATGTTGTGGTGACTGAGGCGCGTGGCGGCGTGTCCTTGATGTCCGCCATGCAATGGTCCATGCACCACCATGCGCCGTCCTTGATGTCCTTTTCCTTGGAGCGTGCTAGGGTGGCCGCCGCGGCGCTGGTATTGGCGGCAGCGCGGACCGCGATCTCGGCCAGCGCGGGAGCGTCCGCGGATTTACTCTCCGGGCATGCTGAGAGGACGGTGGCGTAGTACTCTGGGTACGGCGTGTCAGCGCATGCCGCCTTGACATCGCTGCCGCCGGTGTTGACGAGGGAGGCCACGCCTAGGAATAGGAGGGAGAGGGAGAGGGCCCGCGTGCTCCGACAATGTACTGCCATGGTCGTGGAGGTGATGTGAGATTTGCATGGTGCTATTTCCCATATATAAAGGAGCATGGCGTTATTGCCCACGTACGTATGCCCATGTATAGTACCCATCCACTAGCCTACCGTGTTGGTTGGTGCCAGCCAGCCACACCTATTCGACGGAATCGACCAGCCAGGAACCCATGGAATCTTACTATTTTGAATGAAAGGGGTTTCCCCCGCCCCATTTTATTAAATGAAGCAGAAGACCAAACAAGGTTCAAGCGAGTACCATCCACCGGCTACATCAACAATCCAGGAATCAAAAGTTCCCTAAAATGCAAACAGTCAGACTAAGAGCTGAAATTCTCTCAACTACAAACACTTTTTTTATTACAAACCCAAATGAGCAACTGAAACAATCCCGCGCCATGATTTTTTTGAAAAGAAGGATGACCCCTGGCCTCTTCATCTGAGCAATGCATGCAGGCATTTTATTAATTATTCACAAAGACCTTACAAAGTAATACGTCAGTAAGTCTGAAGCCATCACCTATCGCCACTCCTATCCAGTTGATGACGGGGTGCCGAATGTCTGAGCCGAATACCAAATAGACCTCGCACCAAAGCCTAACATATAAAACCGAAGCCCCAACCATGCCTCATACCGGGTCTATGGCACACACCGGTCCGACGGAGTCTCAGAGGTCGCCGCCGTAGTATTCCTCCGAGACTATCCTGCGGCAACAATTGAGACCGAAGAAGAAAGCATCAGCTCTACTGGGTAGTCATCTCAAAGAGTGGATAGTTCATCTCCAGACAATCCGAAGCAGTTCCCCACGCCACTTGTCCAGCAAGATTATGCATCATTGTAGCAACATCACTTGTATGTCGTCGCAGAGCACTTTCCATTGATGAAGATAAAAACATAGCTTGGCAAGAATGCAGTTCACATTTTTCCTAGTGCGCCGCTCAAAGAAAAATTCATTTCTTAGTTTCCAAATGCTCCACAAGGAAACAAGAACCACTAGGTTAAGTACAGTTTTTTTCTTATGTAAATGCCAGAAAGCACTGTCAGATTCAGGGCACTACAGACCCAAGAAGGTTCAAACTCTGGGGCGTGCGCGAAGATCTCAACCAGCTCAAGTCTCAAGCTTGCCACCCCACAGCCTAGCCTCGTCGAGTTCGTGCGAGCGGGGAAGAAGATGAACACAACAGTTTACCCAGGTTCGGGCCACCTTGCGGTGTAAAATCCTACTCCTGCTTTGTGGAATTGGCCTCACGAGGAGGCTGAGGATGAACTAGTACAGTGGATGAGGGGCCTTGTGAGGGCTCAAGTGTGGGTGGAATGGACCAGTCTTGGGTTGGATCCCTCTCTCAAGTCCTCTCCCTTCTATGGTGGTGGCTAGCCTATATTTATAGAGGCATTGGTCCTCTTCCCTCATAACTTAGGCGGGAAGGGATCCCACAATGGCAAATTTGAAAGGGGACAAGAAGTACATCTAATCCTGATGAAAGGTGGTCTTCGCCTACAAAGCTTCTGGTCATGATGCAGCGGTGGGCTCGGCGATGACATCCGTCCTGCCGAGCTCGTGGTCTTGGTTTTGTTGCACCCAAATGGAAACCTTTGGGAGATTCCTTGGGAACCCACGTTTGTCCTTGCTCCCTTAGCACCAAAGGGGAAATTGCCTCCTCTGCGCCCGCCTGACCTTGGTTGTCATGGCTCACGTCATCGCGTCGATGGAGCCACGTGCTGGGCCATAGGCAGGCAGGTCTGGATACCCCCTGATCCCAGAACGTCGACAACTTATACCTGTGGGGGGGGGGGGGGGGGGGGGGGGGGGGGGGGGGGGGGGGGGGTGGGTACCTGCATAGAAATATCTGCTCCTCAGGAGGCAGGCTCGGAGAGCTGCTCCCTCGGGAGGTCTTGGTGTTGTTCTCCTCGCGAGGGTGGGGGGCCCTGCGAGGGTCTTGCCTGGGAAGTGTTGCAGCTGGGCCATACAGGGCCGTCGATGGGCCCATGTGCTGGGCCGCAGGTAGGCACTTCTGTGTACCCCCGATCCCAGAAGAACGACAGTAGCCCCCGGACCCAAGGCCCGCTCGAGCTGTCTTCAAGGCGAAGCCAAGGGGCAAGGGTGAAGCGCCG
>JAAAWM010008588.1:0-15187 GCA_036873465.1 Thinopyrum obtusiflorum
CCCTGGCTAAATTCATGGCGGCATCCCACTATGCCTACAACACCTTGAAGATGCCTGGGCCAATGAGAGTCATTACCATCCCATCAGATGAGAAGGATGCAATCATTTGCATGGACAAGATGTACTGGGACGCAGTCGTGGCAGATGCAGCGGCAGCAGCAGTTCCTGCCAAGGAGGACAAAGGAAAGAAGAAGGATAGCAAGGACGCTGGCAAGGAATCCCGGAAGCGTACCTCTTCAGAGTGCGCTGCGCCTGTTGATGTTTTGCCGGAGAGTTCCAACAGTAAGAGATCCAAGGTCACTGCACCCCAAGTGAAGAAGGTCCCGACAAGGCTGGCTAGCATTGATGGAACTTTCACTATCAGTGCCACCCTCGTTGCCTTCCTGCGGGCGAATATCGATGTGTTTGCCTGGCAACCATCTGATATCCCCGGTGTTCCCAGGGAGGTAATCGAGCACCACCTTGTTGTCTTCCCACACGCCCCGACCTGTCAAGCAGAAAGTTCGGAAGCAGGCCTTGTAGAGGCAGCAGTTCATTGCGGAAGAGATCAAGAAACTTGAGGCAGCTGGTTTGGTCAGAGGCACTACAAAAGAAAATACACTTCCGTGATGATACGTGTTTGTCACAGTAGGTCGCGTTTTTTGTCATGCATGTACATCCATGACAATTTTATGACAGAATCAAGATAGTCATACTTGTGCTGTCGTAGAAGTGTTCCATGATATTACCAAAATTATCATCACGGAAGTGTCCACTTCCATGACGATAAATCATGCGTCACAGAAGTGCTTTCGTCAAGGGTGACCGACACGTGGCATCCACCATAACGGAACATCGTTAAGCTATCGGGTCCGGTTTTGGATCCGATAACCCGCTGACAGCCCCGACCAATGGGGATTTTCCACGTGTAAAATCATCATTGGCTGGAGGAAACACGTGTCGGCTAACCGTTCGGACAGATTTCATCCACTCATTGGACCGAAGGTGCCTATAATACGTCGACACATGGCACGGCCGAACAGAGGCCCATTCCTGTGAAAAGGCCGGCCCGTTTGACTTGGTCAAAAGGTGGCGGGCCGGCCCACGGAAAGCCTGTTAACGGCCTCTTCGCATATAGCCCATTTACAGCCCGATAACCGAGGGCCCGTTACGACCTATCCGAATTAGGCCCAGTAGCGTCATCTGGGCCGTCCAATATGATTCCAGCCCATTTTTAGTTCCGTTCCATGTATGGCGCATGACGTCTTTCGGCCCATATGAGGCCCTTTGTAACTCTTGGCCCATTAACGGCCCGTGGTGAAACTGGCCCGTAATGAACAGTGTATCGCTTTATACCCTTAACGGCCCATTAATCCATTGGGCCGTTTGCAGCCCATGTTATCATTCGGCCTTCTCAGGGCCCATTTATTCTTGGGCTCATTTCCAGCATTCGGTTAGGGGGGGGGGGGGGGGGGGGGGGGGGGGGGGGGGGGGGGGGGGGGGGGGGGGGGGGGGGGGGGGGGGGGGGGGGGGGGGGGGGGGGGGGGGGGGGGGGGGGGGGGGGGGGGGGGGGGGGGGGGGGGGGGGGGGGGGGGGGGGGGGGGGGGGGGGGGGGGGGGGGGGGGGGGGGGGGGGGGGGGGGGGGGGGGGGGGGGGGGGGGGGGGGGGGGGGGGGGGGGGGGGGGGGGGGGGGGGGGGGGGGGGGGGGGGGGGGGGGGGGGGGGGGGGGGGGGGGGGGGGGGGGGGGGGGGGGGGGGGGGGGGGGGGGGGGGGGGGGGGGGGGGGGGGGGGGGGGGGGGGGGGGGGGGGGGGGGGGGGGGGGGGGGGGGGGGGGGGGGGGGGGGGGGGGGGGGGGGGGGGGGGGGGGGGGGGGGGGGGGGGGGGGGGGGGGGGGGGGGGGGGGGGGGGGGGGGGGGGGGGGGGGGGGGGGGGGGGGGGGGGGGGGGGGGGGGGGGGGGGGGGGGGGGGGGGGGGGGGGGGGGGGGGGGGGGGGGGGGGGGGGGGGGGGGGGGGGGGGGGGGGGGGGGGGGGGGGGGGGGGGGGGGGGGGGGGGGGGGGGGGGGGGGGGGGGGGGGGGGGGGGGGGGGGGGGGGGGGGGGGGGGGGGGGGGGGGGGGGGGGGGGGGGGGGGGGGGGGGGGGGGGGGGGGGGGGGGGGGGGGGGGGGGGGGGGGGGGGGGGGGGGGGGGGGGGGGGGGGGGGGGGGGGGGGGGGGGGGGGGGGGGGGGGGGGGGGGGGGGGGGGGGGGGGGGGGGGGGGGGGGGGGGGGGGGGGGGGGGGGGGGGGGGGGGGGGGGGGGGGGGGGGGGGGGGGGGGGGGGGGGGGGGGGGGGGGGGGGGGGGGGGGGGGGGGGGGGGGGGGGGGGGGGGGGGGGGGGGGGGGGGGGGGGGGGGGGGGGGGGGGGGGGGGGGGGGGGGGGGGGGGGGGGGGGGGGGGGGGGGGGGGGGGGGGGGGGGGGGGGGGGGGGGGGGGGGGGGGGGGGGGGGGGGGGGGGGGGGGGGGGGGGGGGGGGGGGGGGGGGGGGGGGGGGGGGGGGGGGGGGGGGGGGGGGGGGGGGGGGGGGGGGGGGGGGGGGGGGGGGGGGGGGGGGGGGGGGGGGGGGGGGGGGGGGGGGGGGGGGGGGGGGGGGGGGGGGGGGGGGGGGGGGGGGGGGGGGGGGGGGGGGGGGGGGGGGGGGGGGGGGGGGGGGGGGGGGGGGGGGGGGGGGGGGGGGGGGGGGGGGGGGGGGGGGGGGGGGGGGGGGGGGGGGGGGGGGGGGGGGGGGGGGGGGGGGGGGGGGGGGGGGGGGGGGGGGGGGGGGGGGGGGGGGGGGGGGGGGGGGGGGGGGGGGGGGGGGGGGGGGGGGGGGGGGGGGGGGGGGGGGGGGGGGGGGGGGGGGGGGGGGGGGGGGGGGGGGGGGGGGGGGGGGGGGGGGGGGGGGGGGGGGGGGGGGGGGGGGGGGGGGGGGGGGGGGGGGGGGGGGGGGGGGGGGGGGGGGGGGGGGGGGGGGGGGGGGGGGGGGGGGGGGGGGGGGGGGGGGGGGGGGGGGGGGGGGGGGGGGGGGGGGGGGGGGGGGGGGGGGGGGGGGGGGGGGGGGGGGGGGGGGGGGGGGGGGGGGGGGGGGGGGGGGGGGGGGGGGGGGGGGGGGGGGGGGGGGGGGGGGGGGGGGGGGGGGGGGGGGGGGGGGGGGGGGGGGGGGGGGGGGGGGGGGGGGGGGGGGGGGGGGGGGGGGGGGGGGGGGGGGGGGGGGGGGGGGGGGGGGGGGGGGGGGGGGGGGGGGGGGGGGGGGGGGGGGGGGGGGGGGGGGGGGGGGGGGGGGGGGGGGGGGGGGGGGGGGGGGGGGGGGGGGGGGGGGGGGGGGGGGGGGGGGGGGGGGGGGGGGGGGGGGGGGGGGGGGGGGGGGGGGGGGGGGGGGGGGGGGGGGGGGGGGGGGGGGGGGGGGGGGGGGGGGGGGGGGGGGGGGGGGGGGGGGGGGGGGGGGGGGGGGGGGGGGGGGGGGGGGGGGGGGGGGGGGGGGGGGGGGGGGGGGGGGGGGGGGGGGGGGGGGGGGGGGGGGGGGGGGGGGGGGGGGGGGGGGGGGGGGGGGGGGGGGGGGGGGGGGGGGGGGGGGGGGGGGGGGGGGGGGGGGGGGGGGGGGGGGGGGGGGGGGGGGGGGGGGGGGGGGGGGGGGGGGGGGGGGGGGGGGGGGGGGGGGGGGGGGGGGGGGGGGGGGGGGGGGGGGGGGGGGGGGGGGGGGGGGGGGGGGGGGGGGGGGGGGGGGGGGGGGGGGGGGGGGGGGGGGGGGGGGGGGGGGGGGGGGGGGGGGGGGGGGGGGGGGGGGGGGGGGGGGGGGGGGGGGAAAGACTCATTAATATCATGCTTGGGTGGAATAGATCTAATTTTCAAAGAATCTATCTCAAGCGAAATTCTATCAACGTTCCTAGCCAAATTATCAATTTTGAGCAATTTTTCTTCAACCATAGCATTGAAAGCCTTTTGCAAACTAATAAATTCTTTAATATTATTCTCAAGATCAGAGGGCATCTTATTATAATTTCCATAAGAATTTCAGTAGGAATTACCATAATTATTAGAGGAATTACTAGGAAACGGCCTAGGGTTGAAATTACCTCTATAAGCGTTCTTACCAAAATTGTTCCTACCAACAAAATTCACATCCATAGATTCATTATTATTTCCAATCAAAGAAGACAAAGGAATGTCATTAGGATCAATAGGAGCACTCTTACTAGCAAATAATTTCATTAATTCATCCATCTTTTCACTCAAAGTATTTATTTCTTCAATAGCATGCACTTTTTTACTAGTAGAAGATCTTTTGGTATGCCATTGAGAGTAATTTTCCATAATATTATCTAGGAGTTTAGTAGCTTCTCCTAATGTGATTTCCATAAAAGTACCACCCGCGGCGGAATCTAAAAGATTTCTAGATGCAAAATTCAATCCCGCATAAACAATTGTATAATCATCCATAAACTCAAACCATGCGCAGGACAATTTCTAATCATTAATATCATCCTCTCCCAAGATTGTGCAACATGCTCATGATCAAGTTGCTTAAAATTCATTATATCATTCCTAAGGGAGATGATCTTAGCAGGCGGAAAGTACATGGAAATAAAAGCATCTTTACACTTATTCCATGAATCAATACTATTTTTAGGCAAAGATGAAAACCATGTTTTAGAGCGATCTCGTAGTGAGAGCGTAAATAGCTTCAATCTAATGATATCATTATCCACATCTTTCTTCTGTTGCATATCACATAACTCAACGAAAATATTTAGATGGGATGCGGCATCTTCACTAGGAAGGCCGGAAAATTGTTTTTTCATAACAAGATTTAGCAAAGCGGCATTAATTTCATAAGATTCTGCACTAGTGGCGGGAACAATCAGAGTACTAACAAAATCATTATTATTAGTGTTGGAGAAGTCACACAACTTAGTATTCTCTTGAGACATCGTGACAAAGCAAGCAATCTAGCACACAAGCAAACAAAGAGCAAACAAAAAGACGAACGAAAGAAGGGCGAATAAAAAGGCAAATCTTTTGGAAAATGGTTTTAGAAGTGGGGGAGAGGAAAACGAGAGGTAAATGGCTAATAATGTAAATGCAAGAGATGAGTTTATGATGGGTACTTGGTAGGCTTGATGTAGACCTCCCCGGCAACGGCGCCAGAAATTATTCCTGCTACTTCTGAAATCCCCCTCAGACAACAGTGCCAGAAATTGACAAGTTGACGAGAGAGTTCTTGTCTTGAGCTTGCGTTGGTTTTTTCCCTTGAAGAGGAAAGGGTGATGCAGCAAAGTAGAGATAAGTATTTCCTCAGTTTTTGAGAACCAAGGTATCAATCCAGTAGGAGGTACAAGCAAGTCCCCAATCTATGCACCTGCACAAACAATCAAACACTTGCACCCAACGCGAAAAAGGGGTTGTCAATCCCTTCACGGTCACTTGCAAAGGTGAGATCTGATAGAGATAGGTATAAAAGCTTACTAAAACGATAATTAAAGTGAAAGTAAATAAATTGCAGCAAGGTATTTTTGGTATTTTTGGTTTATAGATCTGAAAATATAATATGGAAAATAGAACCAGGGGCCATAGGTTTCACTAGAGGCTTCTCTCTTGAAGGAAAATAATACGGGGGGGGGGGGGGGGGGGGGGGGGGGGGGGGGGGGGGGGGGGGGGGGGGGGGGGGGGGGGGGGGGGGGGGGGGGGGGGGGGGGGGGGGGGGGGGGGGGGGGGGGGGGGGGGGGGGGGGGGGGGGGGGGGGGGGGGGGGGGGGGGGGGGGGGGGGGGGGGGGGGGGGGGGGGGGGGGGGGGGGGGGGGGGGGGGGGGGGGGGGGGGGGGGGGGGGGGGGGGGGGGGGGGGGGGGGGGGGGGGGGGGGGGGGGGGGGGGGGGGGGGGGGGGGGGGGGGGGGGGGGGGGGGGGGGGGGGGGGGGGGGGGGGGGGGGGGGGGGGGGGGGGGGGGGGGGGGGGGGGGGGGGGGGGGGGGGGGGGGGGGGGGGGGGGGGGGGGGGGGGGGGGGGGGGGGGGGGGGGGGGGGGGGGGGTAGAAGGTGTACCCAACAATCTCCTTTGGGTATCCTATGAAGACACATTTCTCTGATTAGGGTTCGAGCTTATCAGGTTGAAGCTTTTTCACATAAGCATCGCAGCCCCAAACTTTAAGAAACGACAACTTGGGTTTCTTGCCAAACCACAGTTCATATGGTGTTGCCTCAACGGATTTAGATGGTGCCCTATTTAACGTGAATGCAGCCGTCTCTAAAGCATAACCCCAAAACGATAGCGGTAAATCAGTAGGAGACATCATAGATCGCACCATATCTAATTAAGTACGATTACGACGTTCGGACACACCATTACGCTGTGGTGTTCCGGGTGGCGTGAGTTATGAAACTATTCCGCATTGTTTCAAATGAAGACCAAACTCCTAACTCAAATATTCTCCTCCATGATCAGATCGTAGAAACTTTATTTTCTTGTTACGATGATTTTCCACTTCACTCTGAAATTCTTTCAATTTTTTAAATGTTTCAAACTTATGTTTCATCTAGTAGATATACCCATATCTGCTCAAATCATCTGTGAAGGTTAGAAAATAACGATACCCACCGCAAGCATCAACACTCATCAGACCGCATACATCAGTATGTATTATTTCCAACAAGTCTGTTGCTCGCTCCATTGTTCCGGAGAACGGAGTCTTAGTCATCTTGCCCATGAGGCATGGTTCGCAAGCATCAAGTGATTCATAATCAAGTGATTCCAAAAGCCCATCAACATGGAGTTTCTTCATGCGCTTTACACCAATATGACCTAAACGGTAGTGCCACAAATAAGTTGCACTATCATTACTAAACTTATATCTTTTGGCTTCAATACTATGAATATGTGTATCACTACTATCGAGATTCAATAAAAATAGACCACTCATCAAGGGTGCATGACCATAAAATATATTACTGCTATAAACAGAACAACCATTATTCTCTAATTTAAATGAATAACCGTCTCGCATCAAACAAGATCTAGATATAATGTTCATGCTTAACGCCGGCACCAAATAACAATTATTCAGGTCTAAAACTAATCCCGAAGGTAGATGTAGAGGTAGCGTGCCGACGGCGATCACATCAACTTTGGAACCATTTCCCACGCGCATCGTCACCTCATCCTTAGCCAATCTTCGCTTAATCCGTAGCCCCTGTTCGAGTTGCAAATATGAGCAACAGAACCAGTATCAAATACCCAGGCGCTACTACGAGCATTAGTAAGGTACACATCAATAACATGTATATAAAATATACCTTTCACTTTGACATCCTTCTTATCCGCCAAATACTTAGGGCAGTTCCGCTACCAGTGACCAGTCCCTTTGCAGTAGAAGCACTCAGTCTCAGGCTTAGGTTTAGACTTGGGCTTCTTCACTTGAGCAGCAACTTGCTTGCCGTTCTTCTTGAAGTTCCCCTTCTTCCCTTTTCCCTTCTTCTGGGGGGGGGGGGGGGGGGGGGGGGGGGGGGGGGGGGGGGGGGGGGGGGGGGGGGGGGGGGGGGGGGGGGGGGGGGGGGGGGGGGGGGGGGGGGGGGGGGGGGGGGGGGGGGGGGGGGGGGGGGGGGGGGGGGGGGGGGGGGGGGGGGGGGGGGGGGGGGGGGGGGGGGGGGGGGGGGGGGGGGGGGGGGGGGGGGGGGGGGGGGGGGGGGGGGGGGGGGGGGGGGGGGGGGGGGGGGGGGGGGGGGGGGGGGGGGGGGGGGGGGGGGGGGGGGGGGGGGGGGGGGGGGGGGGGGGGGGGGGGGGGGGGGGGGGGGGGGGGGGGGGGGGGGGGGGGGGGGGGGGGGGGGGGGGGGGGGGGGGGGGGGGGGGGGGGGGGGGGGGGGGGGGGGGGGGGGGGGGGGGGGGGGGGGGGGGGGGGGGGGGGGGGGGGGGGGGGGGGGGGGGGGGGGGGGGGGGGGGGGGGGGGGGGGGGGGGGGGGGGGGGGGGGGGGGGGGGGGGGGGGGGGGGGGGGGGGGGGGGGGGGGGGGGGGGGGGGGGGGGGGGGGGGGGGGGGGGGGGGGGGGGGGGGGGGGGGGGGGGGGGGGGGGGGGGGGGGGGGGGGGGGGGGGGGGGGGGGGGGGGGGGGGGGGGGGGGGGGGGGGGGGGGGGGGGGGGGGGGGGGGGGGGGGGGGGGGGGGGGGGGGGGGGGGGGGGGGGGGGGGGGGGGGGGGGGGGGGGGGGGGGGGGGGGGGGGGGGGGGGGGGGGGGGGGGGGGGGGGGGGGGGGGGGGGGGGGGGGGGGGGGGGGGGGGGGGGGGGGGGGGGGGGGGGGGGGGGGGGGGGGGGGGGGGGGGGGGGGGGGGGGGGGGGGGGGGGGGGGGGGGGGGGGGGGGGGGGGGGGGGGGGGGGGGGGGGGGGGGGGGGGGGGGGGGGGGGGGGGGGGGGGGGGGGGGGGGGGGGGGGGGGGGGGGGGGGGGGGGGGGGGGGGGGGGGGGGGGGGGGGGGGGGGGGGGGGGGGGGGGGGGGGGGGGGGGGGGGGGGGGGGGGGGGTGATCACCATCGTCACCGGCTTGACACCTTGATCTCCATCGAAGCATCGTTGTCGTCTTGCCAACTATTGCTTCTACGACTATCGCTACCGCTTAGTGATAAAGTAAAGTAATTACATGGCGATTGCATTTCATACAATAAAGCGACAACCATAAGGCTCCTGTCAGTTGCCGATAACTATTACAAAACATGATCATCTCATACAACAATTTATATATCATCACGTTTTGACCATATCACATCACAGCATACCCTGCAAAAACAAGTTAGACGTCCTCTACTTGTTGTTGCAAATTTTGCGTGGCTGCTACGGGCTGAGCAAGAACCGTTCTTACCTACGCATCAAAACCACAACGATTTTTCGTCAAGTGTGCTGTTTTAACCTTCAACAAGGACCGGGCGTAGTCACACTCGATTCAACTAAAGTTGGAGAAACTGACACCCACTAGCCACCTGTGTGCAAAGCACGTCGGTAGAACCAGTCTCACGTAAGCGTACACGTAATGTCGGTCCGGACCGCTCCATCCAACAATACCGCCGAATCAAAGTATGACATGCTGGTAAGCAGTATGACTGGGGGGGGGGGGGGGGGGGGGGGGGGGGGGGGGGGGGGGGGGGGGGGGGGGGGGGGGGGGGGGGGGGGGGGGGGGGGGGGGGGGGGGGGGGGGGGGGGGGGGGGGGGGGGGGGGGGGGGGGGGGGGGGGGGGGGGGGGGGGGGGGGGGGGGGGGGGGGGGGGGGGGGGGGGGGGGGGGGGGGGGGGGGGGGGGGGGGGGGGGGGGGGGGGGGGGGGGGGGGGGGGGGGGGGGGGGGGGGGGGGGGGGGGGGGGGGGGGGGGGGGGGGGGGGGGGGGGGGGGGGGGGGGGGGGGGGGGGGGGGGGGGGGGGGGGGGGGGGGGGGGGGGGGGGGGGGGGGGGGGGGGGGGGGGGGGGGGGGGGGGGGGGGGGGGGGGGGGGGGGGGGGGGGGGGGGGGGGGGGGGGGGGGGGGGGGGGGGGGGGGGGGGGGGGGGGGGGGGGGGGGGGGGGGGGGGGGGGGGGGGGGGGGGGGGGGGGGGGGGGGGGGGGGGGGGGGGGGGGGGGGGGGGGGGGGGGGGGGGGGGGGGGGGGGGGGGGGGGGGGGGGGGGGGGGGGGGGGGGGGGGGGGGGGGGGGGGGGGGGGGGGGGGGGGGGGGGGGGGGGGGGGGGGGGGGGGGGGGGGGGGGGGGGGGGGGGGGGGGGGGGGGGGGGGGGGGGGGGGGGGGGGGGGGGGGGGGGGGGGGGGGGGGGGGGGGGGGGGGGGGGGGGGGGGGGGGGGGGGGGGGGGGGGGGGGGGGGGGGGGGGGGGGGGGGGGGGGGGGGGGGGGGGGGGGGGGGGGGGGGGGGGGGGGGGGGGGGGGGGGGGGGGGGGGGGGGGGGGGGGGGGGGGGGGGGGGGGGGGGGGGGGGGGGGGGGGGGGGGGGGGGGGGGGGGGGGGGGGGGGGGGGGGGGGGGGGGGGGGGGGGGGGGGGGGGGGGGGGGGGGGGGGGGGGGGGGGGGGGGGGGGGGGGGGGGGGGGGGGGGGGGGGGGGGGGGGGGGGGGGGGGGGGGGGGGGGGGGGGGGGGGGGGGGGGGGGGGGGGGGGGGGGGGGGGGGGGGGGGGGGGGGGGGGGGGGGGGGGGGGGGGGGGGGGGGGGGGGGGGGGGGGGGGGGGGGGGGGGGGGGGGGGGGGGGGGGGGGGGGGGGGGGGGGGGGGGGGGGGGGGGGGGGGGGGGGGGGGGGGGGGGGGGGGGGGGGGGGGGGGGGGGGGGGGGGGGGGGGGGGGGGGGGGGGGGGGGGGGGGGGGGGGGGGGGGGGGGGGGGGGGGGGGGGGGGGGGGGGGGGGGGGGGGGGGGGGGGGGGGGGGGGGGGGGGGGGGGGGGGGGGGGGGGGGGGGGGGGGGGGGGGGGGGGGGGGGGGGGGGGGGGGGGGGGGGGGGGGGGGGGGGGGGGGGGGGGGGGGGGGGGGGGGGGGGGGGGGGGGGGGGGGGGGGGGGGGGGGGGGGGGGGGGGGGGGGGGGGGGGGGGGGGGGGGGGGGGGGGGGGGGGGGGGGGGGGGGGGGGGGGGGGGGGGGGGGGGGGGGGGGGGGGGGGGGGGGGGGGGGGGGGGGGGGGGGGGGGGGGGGGGGGGGGGGGGGGGGGGGGGGGGGGGGGGGGGGGGGGGGGGGGGGGGGGGGGGGGGGGGGGGGGGGGGGGGGGGGGGGGGGGGGGGGGGGGGGGGGGGGGGGGGGGGGGGGGGGGGGGGGGGGGGGGGGGGGGGGGGGGGGGGGGGGGGGGGGGGGGGGGGGGGGGGGGGGGGGGGGGGGGGGGGGGGGGGGGGGGGGGGGGGGGGGGGGGGGGGGGGGGGGGGGGGGGGGGGGGGGGGGGGGGGGGGGGGGGGGGGGGGGGGGGGGGGGGGGGGGGGGGGGGGGGGGGGGGGGGGGGGGGGGGGGGGGGGGGGGGGGGGGGGGGGGGGGGGGGGGGGGGGGGGGGGGGGGGGGGGGGGGGGGGGGGGGGGGGGGGGGGGGGGGGGGGGGGGGGGGGGGGGGGGGGGGGGGGGGGGGGGGGGGGGGGGGGGGGGGGGGGGGGGGGGGGGGGGGGGGGGGGGGGGGGGGGGGGGGGGGGGGGGGGGGGGGGGGGGGGGGGGGGGGGGGGGGGGGGGGGGGGGGGGGGGGGGGGGGGGGGGGGGGGGGGGGGGGGGGGGGGGGGGGGGGGGGGGGGGGGGGGGGGGGGGGGGGGGGGGGGGGGGGGGGGGGGGGGGGGGGGGGGGGGGGGGGGGGGGGGGGGGGGGGGGGGGGGGGGGGGGGGGGGGGGGGGGGGGGGGGGGGGGGGGGGGGGGGGGGGGGGGGGGGGGGGGGGGGGGGGGGGGGGGGGGGGGGGGGGGGGGGGGGGGGGGGGGGGGGGGGGGGGGGGGGGGGGGGGGGGGGGGGGGGGGGGGGGGGGGGGGGGGGGGGGGGGGGGGGGGGGGGGGGGGGGGGGGGGGGGGGGGGGGGGGGGGGGGGGGGGGGGGGGGGGGGGGGGGGGGGGGGGGGGGGGGGGGGGGGGGGGGGGGGGGGGGGGGGGGGGGGGGGGGGGGGGGGGGGGGGGGGGGGGGGGGGGGGGGGGGGGGGGGGGGGGGGGGGGGGGGGGGGGGGGGGGGGGGGGGGGGGGGGGGGGGGGGGGGGGGGGGGGGGGGGGGGGGGGGGGGGGGGGGGGGGGGGGGGGGGGGGGGGGGGGGGGGGGGGGGGGGGGGGGGGGGGGGGGGGGGGGGGGGGGGGGGGGGGGGGGGGGGGGGGGGGGGGGGGGGGGGGGGGGGGGGGGGGGGGGGGGGGGGGGGGGGGGGGGGGGGGGGGGGGGGGGGGGGGGGGGGGGGGGGGGGGGGGGGGGGGGGGGGGGGGGGGGGGGGGGGGGGGGGGGGGGGGGGGGGGGGGGGGGGGGGGGGGGGGGGGGGGGGGGGGGGGGGGGGGGGGGGGGGGGGGGGGGGGGGGGGGGGGGGGGGGGGGGGGGGGGGGGGGGGGGGGGGGGGGGGGGGGGGGGGGGGGGGGGGGGGGGGGGGGGGGGGGGGGGGGGGGGGGGGGGGGGGGGGGGGGGGGGGGGGGGGGGGGGGGGGGGGGGGGGGGGGGGGGGGGGGGGGGGGGGGGGGGGGGGGGGGGGGGGGGGGGGGGGGGGGGGGGGGGGGGGGGGGGGGGGGGGGGGGGGGGGGGGGGGGGGGGGGGGGGGGGGGGGGGGGGGGGGGGGGGGGGGGGGGGGGGGGGGGGGGGGGGGGGGGGGGGGGGGGGGGGGGGGGGGGGGGGGGGGGGGGGGGGGGGGGGGGGGGGGGGGGGGGGGGGGGGGGGGGGGGGGGGGGGGGGGGGGGGGGGGGGGGGGGGGGGGGGGGGGGGGGGGGGGGGGGGGGGGGGGGGGGGGGGGGGGGGGGGGGGGGGGGGGGGGGGGGGGGGGGGGGGGGGGGGGGGGGGGGGGGGGGGGGGGGGGGGGGGGGGGGGGGGGGGGGGGGGGGGGGGGGGGGGGGGGGGGGGGGGGGGGGGGGGGGGGGGGGGGGGGGGGGGGGGGGGGGGGGGGGGGGGGGGGGGGGGGGGGGGGGGGGGGGGGGGGGGGGGGGGGGGGGGGGGGGGGGGGGGGGGGGGGGGGGGGGGGGGGGGGGGGGGGGGGGGGGGGGGGGGGGGGGGGGGGGGGGGGGGGGGGGGGGGGGGGGGGGGGGGGGGGGGGGGGGGGGGGGGGGGGGGGGGGGGGGGGGGGGGGGGGGGGGGGGGGGGGGGGGGGGGGGGGGGGGGGGGGGGGGGGGGGGGGGGGGGGGGGGGGGGGGGGGGGGGGGGGGGGGGGGGGGGGGGGGGGGGGGGGGGGGGGGGGGGGGGGGGGGGGGGGGGGGGGGGGGGGGGGGGGGGGGGGGGGGGGGGGGGGGGGGGGGGGGGGGGGGGGGGGGGGGGGGGGGGGGGGGGGGGGGGGGGGGGGGGGGGGGGGGGGGGGGGGGGGGGGGGGGGGGGGGGGGGGGGGGGGGGGGGGGGGGGGGGGGGGGGGAGTTGAATCGAGTGTGGCTACGCCCGGTCCTTGTGAAGGTTAAAACAGCACATTCTTGACGAAATATCATTGTGGTTTTGATGCGTAGGTAAGAACGGTTCTTGCTCAGCCCATAGCAGCCACGTAAAACTTGCAACAACAAAGTAGCGGACGTCTAATTTGTTTTTGCAGGGCATGTTGTGATGTGATATGGTCAAGACATGATGCGAAATTTTATTGTATGAGATGATCATGTTTTGTAACAGAGTTATCGGCAACTGGCAGGAACCATATGGTTGTCGCTTTATTGTATGAAATGCAATCGCCATGAAATTGCTTTACTTTATCACTAAGCGGTAGCGATAGTCGTAGAAGTAATAGTTGGTGAGACGACAACGATGCTACGATGGAGATCAAGGTGTCACGCCGGTGACGATGGTGATCATGATGGTGCTTTGGAGATGGAGATCAAAGGCACAAGATGATGATGGCCATATCATATCACTTATATTGATTGCATGTGATGTTTATCGTTTATGCATCTTATTTTGCTTAGATCGACGGTAGCATTATAAGATGATCTCTCACTAAATTTCAAGGTATAAGTGTTCTCCCTGAGTATGCACCGTTGCGAAAGTTCGTTGTGCCGAGACACCACGTGATGATCGGGTGTGATAAGCTCTACGTTCACATACAACGGGTGCAAGCCAGTTTTGCACACGCAGAATACTCGGGTTAAACTTGATGAGCCTAGCATATGCAGATATGGCCTCGGAACACTGAGACCGAAAGGTCGAGCGTGAATCATATAGTAGATATGATCAACATAGTGATGTTCACCATTGAAAATACTCCATCTCACGTGATGATCGGACATGGTTTAGTTGATATGGATCACGTGATCACTTAGATGATTAGAGGGATGTCTAAGTGGGAGTTCTTAAGTAATTTGATTAATTGAACTTTAATTTATCATGAACTTAGTACCTGATAGTATTTTGCATGTCTATGTTGTTGTAGATAGATGGCCCGTGCTGTTTTTCCGTTGAATTTTAATGCGTTCCTTGAGAAAGCAAAGTTGAAAGATGATGGTAGCAATTACACGGACTGGGTCCGTAACTTGAGGATTATCCTCATTGCTGAACAGAAGAATTACGTCCTGGAAGCACCGCTAGGTGCCAAACCAGCTGCAGGAGCAATGCCAGATGTTATGAACGTTTGGCAGAGCAAAGCTGATGACTACTCGATAGTTCAGTGTGCCATGCTTTACAGCTTAGAACCGGGACTTCAACGACGTTTTGAACGTCATGGAGCATATGAGATGTTCCAGGAGTTGAAGTTAATATTGAAGTTAATATTTCAAGCAAATGCCCGGATTGAGAGATATGAAGTCTCCAATAAGTTCTACAGCTGCAAGATGGAGGAGAATAGTTCTGTCAGTGAGCATATACTCAAAATGTCTGGGTATAACAATCACTTGATTCAACTGGGAGTTAATCTTCCGGATGATAGTGTCATTGACAGAATTCTTCAATCACTGCCACCAAGCTACACGAGCTTTGTGATGAACTATAATATGCAAGGGATGGATAAGACAATTCCCGAGCTCTTCGCAATGCTAAAGGCTGTGGAGGTAGAAATCAAGAAGGAGCATCAAGTGTTGATGGTCAACAAGACCACCAGTTTCAAGAAAAAGGGTAAAGGGAAGAAGGGGAACTTCAAGAAGAACGGCAAGCAAGTTTCTGCTCAAGTGAAGAAGCCCAAGTCTGGACCTAAGCCTGAGACTGAGTGCTTCTACTGCAAAGGGACTGGTCACTGGAAGCGGAACTGCCCCAAGTATTTGGCGGATAAGAAGGATGGCAAGGTGAACAAAGGTATATGTGATATACATGTTATTGATGTGTACCTTACTAATGCTCGCAGTAGTGCCTGGGTATTTGTTACTGGTTCTGTTGCTAATATTTGCAACTCGAAATAGGGACTACGGATTAAGCGAAGATTGGCTAAGGACGAGGTGACGATGCGCGTGGGAAATGGTTCCAAAGTCGATGTGATCGCGGTCGGCACGCTACCTCTACATCTACCTTCGGGATTAGTTTTAGACCTTAATAATTGTTATTTGGTGCCAGCGTTGAGCATGAACATTATATCTGGATCTTGTTTGATGCGAGACGGTTATTCATTTAAATCGGAGAATAATGGTTCTTCTATTTATATGAGTAATATCTTTTATGGTCATGCACCCTTGAAGAGTGGTC
>JAAAWM010008589.1:0-15201 GCA_036873465.1 Thinopyrum obtusiflorum
AATCATACACACAATATGCTTGATATGTGTAAATACAACATGGCATCACAACAAAACTCTACGACTCAAAGTATTTATTCATTAGGCTCCGAGGTACCTTGACAATTCGGAGCAGAGTTTTGGCGGAATTCATCGCAGAATGGACCTCGATGCTTGAGGAAGAAAACTAGGATACCACTCTCCCCGACAAGGAAGCAGACCGCGACTGGATCATGTACTTTGATGGGGCTTTCTCGCTGCAAGGCGCCGGTGCCAGTGTGCTACTCGTCGCACCCACCGGAGAACACCTCAAGTACGTGATCCAGATGCACTTCCCCAGGGAGATGTCCACCAACAACACCGCCGAGTACGAGTGATTGCTTGCCGGTCTCAGGATCGCGGCAGACCTCGGGGTTAAGAAGCTCATAGTCAGGGGCGACTCACAGCTTGTTGTTAGGCAGGTCAACAAGGATTATCAGAGCCCATTGATGGAAGCCTACGTAAATGAGGTGAGGAAGCTGGAGGAACGCTTTGATGGTATCCAGGCGGAGCACGTCCCCCAAGCGGAGAACGACACCGCTGATTACCTATCAAAGCGTGCCGCATTCAGGCTACCTGTGGAACTAGGTACCTTTTTGCTCCGGTTAACTCAACCATATGTCGAACCATCAGCGGGGCAGAACAAGTGGAGGAAATCAGGTCCCGGCAAGTACTTTCCTACCAAGCCCCCTGGGGCTACCGGCAAGGGTGCTGCCGCAGACGCTGAGCCTGCCCAAGAGCGACTGGCTCCAACAGGGCGTCAAGCCTTGGCCGTAGAGACAACCACTCTCATGGTGGAAGAAATGCCTTTGGTCCTTGCCTTCGAGCCCCAGGCTCCGGCATGGGCGCAGCAGACCGTCCACTTCCTCCAAACAGGGGAGCTTCCTGAGGAGCAGGAAGAAGCAGAGAAAGTAGCTCGTCGGTGCGCCCTGTACCAGTTCGTCGATGACATCCTATACCGGAGGAGGCCAAATGGTGTGAAACTCAAGTGCATCCCCGGGAGGAAAGACTGGAGCTGTTGGCGGAGATACATGGAGGCATATGTGGCTCCCACATAGGGTCAAGGGCCCTTGCCGGGAAGGCATTCCGGCAAGGCTTCTTCTGGCCCACCGCCCTCTAGGATGCGACGGCACTAGTAACCAAGTGTGAAGCATGCCAGTTCCATTCAAAGAAGCTCCATTAGCCGGCTCAAGCCCTTCAAACAATCCCCCTCTCCTGGCCATTCTCGGTCTGGGGGCTCAATATACTGGGCCCTTTCCCCCGCGCTGTCGGGGGCTTTGAGTACTTGTACGTTGCAATCGACAAGTTCACAAAGTGGCCGGAAGTGGAAGCAGTGAGGAAGGTGACTGCTCAGTCAGCCGTCAAGTTCTTCAAAGGACTGGTCTGCCGTTTTGGTGTGCCAAACAGAGTTATCACCGACAACGGCACGCAGTTCACAAGCCTCACCTTCATGCAGTACATCCAAGACCTCGACAGCAAGGTCTGTTTTGCTTCTGTGGCACATCCATGGAGCAACGGCCAAGCGGAGAGGGCAAATGCTGAAGTGTTGCGAGGCCTGAGAACGAAGACCTTTGACAAGCTACACAAGAGTGGAAGGCGCTGGATTGATGAGTTGCCGGCGGTTATTTGGTCGATCAGGACGACACCAAATCGAGTCACCGGCCAGATACCTTTTGCCCTGGTATACGGGGCAGAAGCAGTTCTCCCCACGAAACTCATATACGGGTCACCTTGAGTGCTCGCTTATGATGAGCTTGAGCAAGAGTCGTTGCGCCAAGATGACGGGATGCTCCTTCAGGAAGATCGTCTTTGGGTGGCTGTGAGAGCGGCATGCTACCAGCAATCCTTGTGTCGCTATCATAGCCGCAAGGTTCATGCTCGAAGCCTTGAGGAAGGCGACCTTGTTCTTCGGTGCGTTCAGTCGGCCAAGAATTCCAACAAGTTGACTGTCAGGACCCCGATCCCAAGTCACACCGATCTAGCCTGTAACACATCATATGACATTGCGGCCTCACGCACGGTATTCCCATGGGTGTCGCTTACCATGGCCCAGGACCGTTTGCGCCTTTTGGCTCACGTATATGACAGTGTCGCTAGCATCCATATGACAGAGAACCCGGGCCGACATGACTAGTCTTGAACCCAAAGTGGCGCTAACTTACGGGGACATGCATACATGAATCAGCATCAAACGTGTCGGTCATCAGCATGCGAATCCGGGCTGTAGCACTGGGCTAACAGGACTCCGGTGAACCAAGCTATAGCAGGCTAGGCAGGACTCCGGATGTCACCGCGTGACATTTCCCCGAAGGGAGAGACACAGGAACAAAGTAAATCACATGCCGGCCAGTCAAGTGTTCCGGAGCAGTAGTGCTGGGCTAGCAGGACTACGGTGAACCGGGCTGTAGCGGACTACTATGGCTCATGGAAGCACAAGACTACAGGGGGGGGGGGGGGGGGGGGGGGGGGGGGGGGGGGGGGGGGGGGGGGGGGGGGGGGGGGGGGGGGGGGGGGGGGGGGGGGGGGGGGGGGGGGGGGGGGGGGGGGGGGGGGGGGGGGGGGGGGGGGGGGGGGGGGGGGGGGGGGGGGGGGGGGGGGGGGGGGGGGGGGGGGGGGGGGGGGGGGGGGGGGGGGGGGGGGGGGGGGGGGGGGGGGGGGGGGGGGGGGGGGGGGGGGGGGGGGGGGGGGGGGGGGGGGGGGGGGGGGGGGGGGGGGGGGGGGGGGGGGGGGGGGGGGGGGGGGGGGGGGGGGGGGGGGGGGGGGGGGGGGGGGGGGGGGGGGGGGGGGGGGGGGGGGGGGGGGGGGGGGGGGGGGGGGGGGGGGGGGGGGGGGGGGGGGGGGGGGGGGGGGGGGGGGGGGGGGGGGGGGGGGGGGGGGGGGGGGGGGGGGGGGGGGGGGGGGGGGGGGGGGGGGGGGGGGGGGGGGGGGGGGGGGGGGGGGGGGGGGGGGGGGGGGGGGGGGGGGGGGGGGGGGGGGGGGGGGGGGGGGGGGGGGGGGGGGGGGGGGGGGGGGGGGGGGGGGGGGGGGGGGGGGGGGGGGGGGGGGGGGGGGGGGGGGGGGGGGGGGGGGGGGGGGGGGGGGGGGGGGGGGGGGGGGGGGGGGGGGGGGGGGGGGGGGGGGGGGGGGGGGGGGGGGGGGGGGGGGGGGGGGGGGGGGGGGGGGGGGGGGGGGGGGGGGGGGGGGGGGGGGGGGGGGGGGGGGGGGGGGGGGGGGGGGGGGGGGGGGGGGGGGGGGGGGGGGGGGGGGGGGGGGGGGGGGGGGGGGGGGGGGGGGGGGGGGGGGGGGGGGGGGGGGGGGGGGGGGGGGGGGGGGGGGGGGGGGGGGGGGGGGGGGGGGGGGGGGGGGGGGGGGGGGGGGGGGGGGGGGGGGGGGGGGGGGGGGGGGGGGGGGGGGGGGGGGGGGGGGGGGGGGGGGGGGGGGGGGGGGGGGGGGGGGGGGGGGGGGGGGGGGGGGGGGGGGGGGGGGGGGGGGGGGGGGGGGGGGGGGGGGGGGGGGGGGGGGGGGGGGGGGGGGGGGGGGGGGGGGGGGGGGGGGGGGGGGGGGGGGGGGGGGGGGGGGGGGGGGGGGGGGGGGGGGGGGGGGGGGGGGGGGGGGGGGGGGGGGGGGGGGGGGGGGGGGGGGGGGGGGGGGGGGGGGGGGGGGGGGGGGGGGGGGGGGGGGGGGGGGGGGGGGGGGGGGGGGGGGGGGGGGGGGGGGGGCAAAAATAAATGAATGCATCTTTATATGTTTTAAATATGCTCTATGAGTTGTGATGTTCTAAATTTTTGTCGCGATGGAATTTGCAGGCTTTGTGGTGTCGCATTTCGTCAGAGTGACCATCGTCCGATGCGTTGGTCCCTGAGCATCCCTCTGCTATTCGACTACTTCCCCTACAGCCGGCGGTTAGCTACAAATCCATCTCCTCCTCCATTTTTTTCATGTCACTTGATTTTATTTCCAAGTCAAGTCGACATTCTCTTGGCTATTTGCCGAGACGTGTATCTGGAGAATAGCGGGGAGGTGCTACCGATATTTTGTATCGGAATGGGGTAGAACATGGAGAACGTACTCAATCTACACATCCTCGGGTGGGATTAGGACATATCTTTACCTATTAGAGATGTAGGTGGATTCAACGTGGTAGAAAATAAAATTTTGATGTGATTAATTTAAATGAATCCTTAATTTTGTTGTGTGGCTCCCAATAAAGCAGAGGATGGCAGATAATCAGTGGATGTACAGTGGTTTTATCCGTCGGAATCGAGTAACACCAGAGTGTGTCGTGAAAACCGATGTGTATTTGAAGGAGATATTCCGTCGTCCAATGAGAATTATCCCACCATGTCCCTGTGCGAAATGTGCCAGACGTCACTGTAGAAATCAGAAGGACATGACTGAGCACCTTCGCATGCACGGATATATGCCAAACTTCGACATGCTGCCGATAAACATTGCCGAGCGGGACCGTGGTAGAGAGGAGGTGATGCGACAACGCATCGGTGGTTATGCGGACGACGGGGTCAGAGACATGCTAGATGATGTCATTGCTGCAGAGATGGCACATGCGACACCTTCAGAGAATGAACAGGAGGAGCCATAGGTAAGCGCAAAGGCCTTCTTGGAGATCTTGGCCTCGTCGAAGAAACCTCTTTATGCGGGTGCCAAAGTCTCTCGGCTGGATGCCATCTCGCAACTGATGGCAGTCAAGGCTGAGTATGGCTGTAGCCAAAAATGCTTCGAAGCATTTCTTGGAGTATGGGCTAACAGCCTCCCCGAGGGGCATGAACTGCCGAAAAGCATGTATGCCATGAAGAAAATCATGAAGGCACTCTGTCGGTGCACAAAAGTAGGGGCTCTCCTTTTGACCCCTTTACTTGTGCGCGGGCAGTCAGAGCCACGCCCACGGCCACACTTAGCAGGACAGAGGAGGGAAGGGGGGGGGGGGGGGGGGGGGGGGGGGGGGGGGGGGGGGGGGGGGGGGGGGGGGGGGGGGGGGGGGGGGGGGGGGGGGGGGGGGGGGGGGGGGGGGGGGGGGGGGGGGGGGGGGGGGGGGGGGGGGGGGGGGGGGGGGGGGGGGGGGGGGGGGGGGGGGGGGGGGGGGGGGGGGGGGGGGGGGGGGGGGGGGGGGGGGGGGGGGGGGGGGGGGGGGGGGGGGGGGGGGGGGGGGGGGGGGGGGGGGGGGGGGGGGGGGGGGGGGGGGGGGGGGGGGGGGGGGGGGGGGGGGGGGGGGGGGGGGGGGGGGGGGGGGGGGGGGGGGGGGGGGGGGGGGGGGGGGGGGGGGGGGGGGGGGGGGGGGGGGGGGGGGGGGGGGGGGGGGGGGGGGGGGGGGGGGGGGGGGGGGGGGGGGGGGGGGGGGGGGGGGGGGGGGGGGGGGGGGGGGGGGGGGGGGGGGGGGGGGGGGGGGGGGGGGGGGGGGGGGGGGGGGGGGGGGGGGGGGGGGGGGGGGGGGGGGGGGGGGGGGGGGGGGGGGGGGGGGGGGGGGGGGGGGGGGGGGGGGGGGGGGGGGGGGGGGGGGGGGGGGGGGGGGGGGGGGGGGGGGGGGGGGGGGGGGGGGGGGGGGGGGGGGGGGGGGGGGGGGGGGGGGGGGGGGGGGGGGGGGGGGGGGGGGGGGGGGGGGGGGGGGGGGGGGGGGGGGGGGGGGGGGGGGGGGGGGGGGGGGGGGGGGGGGGGGGGGGGGGGGGGGGGGGGGGGGGGGGGGGGGGGGGGGGGGGGGGGGGGGGGGGGGGGGGGGGGGGGGGGGGGGGGGGGGGGGGGGGGGGGGGGGGGGGGGGGGGGGGGGGGGGGGGGGGGGGGGGGGGGGGGGGGGGGGGGGGGGGGGGGGGGGGGGGGGGGGGGGGGGGGGGGGGGGGGGGGGGGGGGGGGGGGGGGGGGGGGGGGGGGGGGGGGGGGGGGGGGGGGGGGGGGGGGGGGGGGGGGGGGGGGGGGGGGGGGGGGGGGGGGGGGGGGGGGGGGGGGGGGGGGGGGGGGGGGGGGGGGGGGGGGGGGGGGGGGGGGGGGGGGGGGGGGGGGGGGGGGGGGGGGGGGGGGGGGGGGGGGGGGGGGGGGGGGGGGGGGGGGGGGGGGGGGGG
Source organism: Thinopyrum obtusiflorum (assembly GCA_036873465.1). NCBI lineage: Eukaryota > Viridiplantae > Streptophyta > Magnoliopsida > Poales > Poaceae > Thinopyrum > Thinopyrum obtusiflorum. The sequence continues at coordinate 6,066 of JAAAWM010008589.1, forward strand.
GGGGGGGGGGGGGGGGGGGGGGGGGGGGGGGGGGGGGGGGGGGGGGGGGGGGGGGGGGGGGGGGGGGGGGGGGGGGGGGGGGGGGGGGGGGGGGGGGGGGGGGGGGGGGGGGGGGGGGGGGGGGGGGGGGGGGGGGGGGGGGGGGGGGGGGGGGGGGGGGGGGGGGGGGGGGGGGGGGGGGGGCTACAAGATTGATCTTTCTTGCAATGGGAGAAGTGCTTAGCTTCGGGTTCAATCTTGTGGTGTCCTTTCCCAGTGACAGTAGCGGCAGCAAGGCACGTATTGTATTGTTGCCATTGAGGATAAGAAGATGGGGGTTTCACCATATTGCATGAGTGTATCCCTCTACATCATGTCATCTTGCTTAAGGCGTTACTCTGTTTTCATTAACTTAATACTCTAAATGCATGCTGGATAGCGGTCGATGAGTGGAGTAATAGTAGTAGATGGAGGGAGGAGTCGGTCTACTTGTCTCGAACATGATGCCTATATACATGATCATGCCTAGATATTCTCATAACTATGCTCAATTTTGTCAATTGCTCAACAACAATTTGTTCACCCACCGTAGAATACTTATGCTCTCGAGAGAAGCCACTAGTGAAACCTATGGCCCCTGGGTCTATCTTCCTCATATTAATCTCCCAATACTTAGTTATTTCCTTTCCTTTTTTACTTTTCTTTTATTTTACTTTGCATCTTTATCACAAAAATACCAAAAATGTTATCTTATCATATCTATCAGATCTCATTCTCGTAAGTGTCCGTGTAGGGATTGACAACCCCTTATCGCGTTGGTTGCGAGGATTTATTTGTTTTGTGCAGGTGTGAGGGACTCGCGCGTAGCCTCCTACTGGATTGATACCTTGGTTCTCAAAAACTAAGGGAAATACTTATGCTACTTTGCTGCATCATCCCTTCCTCTTCGGGGAAAACCAACCCTGTGCTCAAGAGGTAGCAAGAAGAATTTCTGGCGCCGTTGCCGGGGAGGTCTACGCAAAAGTCAATATACCAAGTACCCATCACATACCCTTATCTCCCGCATTACATTATTTGCTATTTGCCTCTCGTTTTCCTCTCCCCCACTTCACCCTTGCCATTTTATTTGCCCTCTCTCTCTATCCTCCTTCTCTTTCCTGTTTGCCTCTTTTTGCCCGCTTGCTTTTTGTTTGCTCGTGTGTTAGTTTTCTTGCTTGTCACGATGGCTCAAGATAACACTAAATTGTGTGACTGGGGGGGGGGGGGGGGGGGGGGGGGGGGGGGGGGGGGGGGGGGGGGGGGGGGGGGGGGGGGGGGGGGGGGGGGGGGGGGGGGGGGGGGGGGGGGGGGGGGGGGGGGGGGGGGGGGGGGGGGGGGGGGGGGGGGGGGGGGGGGGGGGGGGGGGGGGGGGGGGGGGGGGGGGGGGGGGGGGGGGGGGGGGGGGGGGGGGGGGGGGGGGGGGGGGGGGGGGGGGGGGGGGGGGGGGGGGGGGGGGGGGGGGGGGGGGGGGGGGGGGGGGGGGGGGGGGGGGGGGGGGGGGGGGGGGGGGGGGGGGGGGGGGGGGGGGGGGGGGGGGGGGGGGGGGGGGGGGGGGGGGGGGGGGGGGGGGGGGGGGGGGGGGGGGGGGGGGGGGGGGGGGGGGGGGGGGGGGGGGGGGGGGGGGGGGGGGGGGGGGGGGGGGGGGGGGGGGGGGGGGGGGGGGGGGGGGGGGGGGGGGGGGGGGGGGGGGGGGGGGGGGGGGGGGGGGGGGGGGGGGGGGGGGGGGGGGGGGGGGGGGGGGGGGGGGGGGGGGGGGGGGGGGGGGGGGGGGGGGGGGGGGGGGGGGGGGGGGGGGGGGGGGGGGGGGGGGGGGGGGGGGGGGGGGGGGGGGGGGGGGGGGGGGGGGGGGGGGGGGGGGGGGGGGGGGGGGGGGGGGGGGGGGGGGGGGGGGGGGGGGGGGGGGGGGGGGGGGGGGGGGGGGGGGGGGGGGGGGGGGGGGGGGGGGGGGGGGGGGGGGGGGGGGGGGGGGGGGGGGGGGGGGGGGGGGGGGGGGGGGGGGGGGGGGGGGGGGGGGGGGGGGGGGGGGGGGGGGGGGGGGGGGGGGGGGGGGGGGGGGGGGGGGGGGGGGGGGGGGGGGGGGGGGGGGGGGGGGGGGGGGGGGGGGGGGGGGGGGGGGGGGGGGGGGGGGGGGGGGGGGGGGGGGGGGGGGGGGGGGGGGGGGGGGGGGGGGGGGGGGGGGGGGGGGGGGGGGGGGGGGGGGGGGGGGGGGGGGGGGGGGGGGGGGGGGGGGGGGGGGGGGGGGGGGGGGGGGGGGGGGGGGGGGGGGGGGGGGGGGGGGGGGGGGGGGGGGGGGGGGGGGGGGGGGGGGGGGGGGGGGGGGGGGGGGGGGGGGGGGGGGGGGGGGGGGGGGGGGGGGGGGGGGGGGGGGGGGGGGGGGGGGGGGGGGGGGGGGGGGGGGGGGGGGGGGGGGGGGGGGGGGGGGGGGGGGGGGGGGGGGGGGGGGGGGTCTTTCATAACAAGATTCAACAAAGCAGTATTAATTTCACAAGATTCAGCATCAGTAAGAGGAGCAATCGGAGTGCTAATAAAATCATTGTTGTTGGTATTGGTGAAGTCACATAATTTAGTATTATCTTGAGCCATCGCGACAAACAAGCAAACTAGCACACGAGTAGACACGAGCAAACGGGCAAAAGAGGCAAATAGAGAGGGAGGATAGAGAGAGAGAGGGCGAATCAAACGGCAAGGGTGAAGTGGGGGAGAGGAAAATGAGAGGCAAATGGCAAATAATGCAATGCGAGAGATAGGGATTGTGATGGGTACTTGGTATGTTGACTTTTTGCGTAGACTCCCCGGCAACGGCGCCAGAAATCCTTCTTGCTACGCTGTAGTAATCTGTATCTAGCGCAAGATCTGGAACCCCAAAAATTATAAAATAAATTTCTGGACGTGAGGAATTAATCTATTAATCATCTGCAAAAAGAATTAACTAAATAGCACTCTTCAAATAAAAATGACAGCAGTTCTCGTGAGCGCTAAAGTTTCTGTTTTTTACAGCAAGTTCAACAAGACTTTCCCCAAGTCTTCCCAACGGTTCTACTTGGCACAAACACTAATTAAACACAAAAAAACACAACCAAAACAGAGGCTAAATAATGTATTTATTACTAAGCAGGATCAAAAAGCAAGGAATAAAAATAAAATTGGGTTTCCTCCCAACAAGCGCTATCGTTTAACGCCCCTAGCTAGGCATACAAGCGAGGATAGATCTAGGTATTGCCATCTTTGGTAGGCAATCCATAAGTGGCTCTCATGATAGTTTCATATGGAAATTTTATTTTCTTTCTAGTAAATTGTTCCATGCCCTTTTTTAATGGAAATTGAAATGTAATATTCCCTTCCTTCATATCAATAATCGCACCAACCGTTCTAAGGAAAGGTCTACCAAGAATAATAGGGCAAGAAGGATTGCAATCTATATCAAGAACAATGAAATCTACGGGCACATAATTTCTATTTGCAACAATAAGAACATCATTAATCCTTCCCATAGGTTTCTTAATAGTGGAATCCGCAAGATGCAAGTTTAGAGAGCAATCATTAAAATTACGGAAATCTAGCAAATCACACAAAGTCTTGGGAATAGTAGAGACACTAGCACCCAAATCACACAAAGCATAAAACTCATGATCTTTAATTTTAATTTTAATAGTTGGTTCCCACTCATCATAGAGTTTTCTCGGGATAGAAACTTTCAACTCAAGTTTTTCTTCATAAGATTGCATCAAGGCATCAACAATATATTCGGTGAAGGCTTTATGTTGACTATAAGCATGTGGAGAATATAGCACGGATTGCAACAAGGAAATACAATCAATTAAAGAGCAACTTTCATAATTAAATTCCTTGAAATCCAATATAGCGGGTTGAGCAACATCTAGATTTTTATTTCTTTTAATCCCACTTTCATCAATTTCATCATAGAGATCTAAATACTCCGAATTTTTAGAACGCCTTCTAGGTATAGGAAGATCATATTCAATTTCATCAAGAATTATATTGCAAAACAAGGATTTAATAGGTGACACATCAATAACTTTTAGATCTTCATCTTGATTTTCATAGGAATTGGAAAAACACGCTTTAATAAAGGCATCGTTGGAAGCACGCATCCTAGCGGTTCTTTACTTGCACTCATCAATGGAAATTCTCATGGCTTTGAGAGACTCATTGATATCATGCTTAGGAAGAATAGATCTAAGCTTTAAAGAATCAATCTCTAGAGAAATTCTATCAACATTTCTAGCCAAATCATCAACTTTAAGCAATTTCTCTTCAAGCAAAGCATTAAAATTCTTTTGTGAATTCATAAACTCTTTAACACTATTCTCAAATTCAGAGGGCATCTTATTATAATTTCCATAAGAGTTGTTGTAGGAATTCCCATAATTATTAGAAGGATTACTAGGATATGGCCTAGGATTAAAATTCCCTCTATAAGCGTTGTTACCAAAATTATTCCTACCAACAAAATTCACATCCATAGATTCATTGTTATCCTCAATCAAAGTAGACAAAGGCATATCATTAGGATTAGAAGAAACACTCTTAGTATCAAATAATCTCATAAGTTCATCCATCTTTCCACTCAAAACATTGATTTCTTCTATCGCATGCACTTTTTTATTAGAGGATCTTTCCATGTGCCATTGAGAATAATTAACCATAATATTATCTAGGAGTTTAGTAGCATCTCCTAAAGTGATTTCCATAAAAGTGCCTCCCGCGGCCGAATCTAAAAGATTTCTAGAAGCAAAATTCAATCCGGCATAAATTTTTTGTATAATCATCCACAAATTCAAACCATGAGTAGGGCAATTACGTATCATTAATTTCATTCTCTCCCAAGCTTGTGCAACATGTTCATGATCAAGTTGCTCAAAATTCATAATATCGTTTCTAAGAGAGATGATCTTAGCGGGAGGGAAATACTTAGAGATAAAAGCATCTTTGCACTTGTTCCAAGAATCAATACTATTCTTAGGCAAAGACGAAAACCAAGCTTTAGCACGATCTCTAAGTGAAAAAGGAAATAGCTTCAATTTAACGACATCATTATCGACATCTTTTTTCTTGGGGGGGGGGGGGGGGGGGGGGGGGGGGGGGGGGGGGGGGGGGGGGGGGGGGGGGGGGGGGGGGGGGGGGGGGGGGGGGGGGGGGGGGGGGGGGGGGGGGGGGGGGGGGGGGGGGGGGGGGGGGGGGGGGGGGGGGGGGGGGGGGGGGGGGGGGGGGGGGGGGGGGGGGGGGGGGGGGGGGGGGGGGGGGGGGGGGGGGGGGGGGGGGGGGGGGGGGGGGGGGGGGGGGGGGGGGGGGGGGGGGGGGGGGGGGGGGGGGGGGGGGGGGGGGGGGGGGGGGGGGGGGGGGGGGGGGGGGGGGGGGGGGGGGGGGGGGGGGGGGGGGGGGGGGGGGGGGGGGGGGGGGGGGGGGGGGGGGGGGGGGGGGGGGGGGGGGGGGGGGGGGGGGGGGGGGGGGGAAAATAGTTTATAAACCATAGAGAAGTTGGAATACAGTAGGTTTAACACCAATGTAAATAAAGAATGAGTTCATTACAGTACCTTGAAGTGGCATTTTCTTTTCTTTCGCTAACAGAGCTCACGAGATTTTCTAGTTTAAGTTTTGTGTTGTGAAGTTTTCAAGTTTTGGGTAAAGATTTGATGGATTATGGAACAAGGAGTGGAAAGAGCCTAAGCTTGGGGATTCCCATGGCACCCCCAAGATAATCTAAGGACACCTAAAAGCCAAAGCTTGGGGATGCCCCGGAAGGCATCCCCTCTTTTCGTCTACTTCTATCGGTAACTTTACTTGGAGCTATATTTTTATTCACCACATGATATGTGTCTTGCTTGGAGCGTATTGTATTATTTGAGTCTTTATTTGTTAGTTTACCACAATCATCCTTGCTGTACACACCTTTTGAGAGAGCCATACATGATTTGGAATTTGTTAAAATACTCTATGTGCTTCACTTATACCATTTGAGCTATATAGTTTTGCTCTAGTACTTCACTTATATCTTTTAGAACATAGTGGTGGATTTGTTTTATAGAAACTATTGATCTCTCATGCTTCACTTAGATTATTTTGAGAGTGGGGGGGGGGGAAATAGCATGGTAATTTGCTTAAAATCCTAATATGCTTGGTATGCAAGATTAATAATAAAAATTCTCTTATGAGTGTGTTGAATACTATGATAAGTTTGATACTTGATAATTGTTTTGAGACATGGAGATGGTGATATTAAAGTCATGCTAGTTGAGTAGTTGTGAATTTGAGGGGGGGGGGGGGGGGGGGGGGGGGGGGGGGGGGGGGGGGGGGGGGGGGGGGGGGGGGGGGGGGGGGGGGGGGGGGGGGGGGGGGGGGGGGGGGGGGGGGGGGGGGGGGGGGGGGGGGGGGGGGGGGGGGGGGGGGGGGGGGGGGGGGGGGGGGGGGGGGGGGGGGGGGGGGGGGGGGGGGGGGGGGGGGGGGGGGGGGGGGGGGGGGGGGGGGGGGGGGGGGGGGGGGGGGGGGGGGGGGGGGGGGGGGGGGGGGGGGGGGGGGGGGGGGGGGGGGGGGGGGGGGGGGGGGGGGGGGGGGGGGGGGGGGGGGGGGGGGGGGGGGGGGGGGGGGGGGGGGGGGGGGGGGGGGGGGGGGGGGGGGGGGGGGGGGGGGGGGGGGGGGGGGGGGGGGGGGGGGGGGGGGCTTCACGCAATACATGAGCATGAGCCATGGATATAGCACTATAGGTGGAATAGAATGGTGGTTGTGGAGAAGACAAAAAAAGGGAGAAGATAGTCTCACATCAACTAGGCGTATCAACGGGCTATGGAGATACCCATAAATAGATATCAATGTGAGTGAGTAGGGATTGCCATGCAACGGATGCACTAGAGCTATAAGTATATGAAAGCTCAACAAAAGAAACTAAGTGGGTGTGCATCCAAATCGCTTGCTCACGAAGACCTAGGGCATTTTGAGGAAGCCCATCATTGGAATATACAAGCCAAGTTCTGTAATGATAAATTCCCACTAGTATATGAAAGTGACAGAATGAGAGACTCTCTATCATGAAGATCATGGTGCTACTTTGAAGCACAAGTGTGGTAAAAGGAGAGTAACATTGTCCCTTCTCTCTTTTTCTCTCATTTTTTGGGCCTTCTCTTTTTTATGGCCTCTTTTTCTTTTTCTTTTTTTTCGTCCGGAGTCTCATCCTGACTTGTGGGGGAATCATAGTCTCCATCATCCTTTCCTCACTTGGGACAATGCTCTAAAAATGATGATCATCACACTTATTATTTTTCTTACAACTCAACAATTACAACTCAATACTTAGAACAAAATATGACTCTATATGAATGCCTCCGGCGGTGTACCGGGATATGCAATGAATCAAGAGTGACATGTATGAAAGAATTATGAACAGTGGCTTTGCCACAAATACGATGTCAACTACATGATCATGCTAGCAATATGACAATAATGGAGCGTGTCATAATGAACGGAACGGTGGAAAGTTGCATAGCAATATATCTCGGAATGGCTATGGAAATGTCATGATAGGTAGGTATGGTGGCTGTTTTGAGTAAGGTATTTGGTGGGTGTATGATACCGGCGAAAAGTGTGCGGTATTAGAGAGGCTAGCAATGGTGGAAGGAAGGAAAGTGCGTATAATACATGGACTCAACATTAGTCATAAAGAAATCATATACTTATTGCAAAAATCTAGAAGTTATCAAAGCAAAGTATTACACGCATGCTCCTAGGGGGATAGATTGCTAGGAAAAGACCATCGCTCGTCCCCGACCGCCACTCATAAGGAAGACAATCAATAAATAAATCATGCTTCGACTTCATCACATAACGGTTCACCATACATGCATGCTACGGGAATCACAAACTTTAACACAAGCATTTCTCAAATTCACAACTACTTAGCTACCATGACTCTAATATCACCATCCTCATATCTCAAAACAATTATCAAGCATCAATTTTTTTTCTTTGTATTCAACGCACTCAAAAGAAAGTTTTACAAATCTCGAATACCAAGCATATTATTATTAAGAAAATTACCATGCTATTAAGACTCTCAAAATAATCTAAGTGAAGCATGAGAGATCAATAGTTTCTATAAAACAAATCCACCATCGTGCTCTAAAAGATATAAGTGAAGCACTAGAGCAAAATTATATAACTCAAAAGATATAAGTGATGCACATAGAGTATTCTATCAAATTCCAAATTATGTATGGCTCTCTCAAAAGGTGTTTACAGAAAGGATGATTGTGGTAGACTAACAAGCAAAGACTCAAATCATAAAATACGCTCCAAGCAAAACACATATCATGTGGTGAATAAAAACATAGCTCCAAGTAAAGTTACCGATAGAAGTAGACGAAAGAGGGGATGCCTTCCGGGGCATCCCCAAGCTTTGGATTTTAGGTATCCTTAGATTATCTTGGGGGTGCCATGGGCATACCCGAGCTTAGGCTCTTGCCTCTCCTTGTTCCATAATCCATCAAAGCTTTACCCAAAACTTGAAAACTTCACAACACAAAACTTAAAGTAGAAAATCTCGTGAGCTCCGTTAGCGAAAGAAAACAAAAGACCACTTCAAGGTACTGTAATGAACTCATTCTTTATTTATATTGGTGTTATACCTACTGTATTCCAACTTCTCTATGGTTCATAAACTATTTTTTTAGCCATAGATTCATCAAAATAAGCAAACAACACATGAAAAACAGAATATGTCAAAAACAGAACAGTCTGTAGTAATCTGTAACTAGCGCAAGATCTGGAATCCCAAAAATTCTAAAATAAACTGCTGGACGTGAGTAATTTATACATTAATCATCTGCAAAAATAATTAACTAAATATCACTCTCCAAATAAAAATGACAGCAGTTCTCGTGAGTGCTAAAGTTTCTGTTTTTTACAGCAAGTTCAACAAGACTTTCCCCAAGTCTTCCCAACGGTTCTACTTGGCACAAACACTAATTAAGCACAAAAAACACAACCAAAAAAGAGGCTAAATAATTTATTAATTACTAAACAGGATCAAAAATCAAGGAATAAAAATAAAATTGGGTTGCCTCCCAACAAGCGCTATCATTTAACTCCCCTAGCTAGGCATAACAAG
>JAAAWM010008590.1:0-15202 GCA_036873465.1 Thinopyrum obtusiflorum
AAACCCCAGCCTCCTCCGTCCTCCACCCCATAGCGCCCAATCCACCGCCGCCCTCCTTCATCACGCCGGAGCCGGTACCCCGACATCGTCGTCCAACGCAACCGCAACCGCAACGCCCTCAAGGACTTAGCAGCTGAAGCCAATGTAGAGCTGCCTCCACGACACCGACGCCGATGTGCGCCGTACCAGAACTACTCTGACCACGCCATCCTGCGCCTTACTGCTGCCGCTCCACTGTCGTAACCGTCCACCGCACCAGAGCTGTTCCCGCTACGCCGTCGTTTGCCACCTCGGATCTGCTTCCCCACCGTCGACAGACGGCCACCGCACCACACTCAACAACTTGGCCATGGGTTCGTCCAAGGCTGCACCGTCCTCCACAACTTCTCATTTCCAGTGAACCACAAGAAGATCGTTGGAAAAACAGAAGGAGGACACAGCACTGCCAGCAGAAAGAGGTACTCCTCTTCCCTTATTCGTGCAAACCTTATGTCTCTGCTCACACCGTATTCATCCCACGAAAGAAACTAGTTGAGCGGGGGGGGGGGGGGGGGGGGGGGGGGGGGGGGGGGGGGGGGGGGGGGGGGGGGGGGGGGGGGGGGGGGGGGGGGGGGGGGGGGGGGGGGGGGGGGGGGGGGGGGGGGGGGGGGGGGGGGGGGGGGGGGGGGGGGGGGGGGGGGGGGGGGGGGGGGGGGGGGGGGGGGGGGGGGGGGGGGGGGGGGGGGGGGGGGGGGGGGGGGGGGGGGGGGGGGGGGGGGGGGGGGGGGGGGGGGGGGGGGGGGGGGGGGGGGGGGGGGGGGGGGGGGGGGGGGGGGGGGGGGGGGGGGGGGGGGGGGGGGGGGGGGGGGGGGGGGGGGGGGGGGGGGGGGGGGGGGGGGGGGGGGGGGGGGGGGGGGGGGGGGGGGGGGGGGGGGGGGGGGGGGGGGGGGGGGGGGGGGGGGGGGGGGGGGGGGGGGGGGGGGGGGGGGGGGGGGGGGGGGGGGGGGGGGGGGGGGGGGGGGGGGGGGGGGGGGGGGGGGGGGGGGGGGGGGGGGGGGGGGGGGGGGGGGGGGGGGGGGGGGGGGGGGGGGGGGGGGGGGGGGGGGGGGGGGGGGGGGGGGGGGGGGGGGGGGGGGGGGGGGGGGGGGGGGGGGGGGGGGGGGGGGGGGGGGGGGGGGGGGGGGGGGGGGGGGGGGGGGGGGGGGGGGGGGGGGGGGGGGGGGGGGGGGGGGGGGGGGGGGGGGGGGGGGGGGGGGGGGGGGGGGGGGGGGGGGGGGGGGGGGGGGGGGGGGGGGGGGGGGGGGGGGGGGGGGGGGGGGGGGGGGGGGGGGGGGGGGGGGGGGGGGGGGGGGGGGGGGGGGGGGGGGGGGGGGGGGGGGGGGGGGGGGGGGGGGGGGGGGGGGGGGGGGGGGGGGGGGGGGGGGGGGGGGGGGGGGGGGGGGGGGGGGGGGGGGGGGGGGGGGGGGGGGGGGGGGGGGGGGGGGGGGGGGGGGGGGGGGGGGGGGGGGGGGGGGGGGGGGGGGGGGGGGGGGGGGGGGGGGGGGGGGGGGGGGGGGGGGGGGGGGGGGGGGGGGGGGGGGGGGGGGGGGGGGGGGGGGGGGGGGGGGGGGGGGGGGGGGGGGGGGGGGGGGGGGGGGGGGGGGGGGGGGGGGGGGGGGGGGGGGGGGGGGGGGGGGGGGGGGGGGGGGGGGGGGGGGGGGGGGGGGGGGGGGGGGGGGGGGGGGGGGGGGGGGGGGGGGGGGGGGGGGGGGGGGGGGGGGGGGGGGGGGGGGGGGGGGGGGGGGGGGGGGGGGGGGGGGGGGGGGGGGGGGGGGGGGGGGGGGGGGGGGGGGGGGGGGGGGGGGGGGGGGGGGGGGGGGGGGGGGGGGGGGGGGGGGGGGGGGGGGGGGGGGGGGGGGGGGGGGGGGGGGGGGGGGGGGGGGGGGGGGGGGGGGGGGGGGGGGGGGGGGGGGGGGGGGGGGGGGGGGGGGGGGGGGGGGGGGGGGGGGGGGGGGGGGGGGGGGGGGGGGGGGGGGGGGGGGGGGGGGGGGGGGGGGGGGGGGGGGGGGGGGGGGGGGGGGGGGGGGGGGGGGGGGGGGGGGGGGGGGGGGGGGGGGGGGGGGGGGGGGGGGGGGGGGGGGGGGGGGGGGGGGGGGGGGGGGGGGGGGGGGGGGGGGGGGGGGGGGGGGGGGGGGGGGGGGGGGGGGGGGGGGGGGGGGGGGGGGGGGGGGGGGGGGGGGGGGGGGGGGGGGGGGGGGGGGGGGGGGGGGGGGGGGGGGGGGGGGGGGGGGGGGGGGGGGGGGGGGGGGGGGGGGGGGGGGGGGGGGGGGGGGGGGGGGGGGGGGGGGGGGGGGGGGGGGGGGGGGGGGGGGGGGGGGGGGGGGGGGGGGGGGGGGGGGGGGGGGGGGGGGGGGGGGGGGGGGGGGGGGGGGGGGGGGGGGGGGGGGGGGGGGGGGGGGGGGGGGGGGGGGGGGGGGGGGGGGGGGGGGGGGGGGGGGGGGGGGGGGGGGGGGGGGGGGGGGGGGGGGGGGGGGGGGGGGGGGGGGGGGGGGGGGGGGGGGGGGGGGGGGGGGGGGGGGGGGGGGGGGGGGGGGGGGGGGGGGGGGGGGGGGGGGGGGGGGGGGGGGGGGGGGGGGGGGGGGGGGGGGGGGGGGGGGGGGGGGGGGGGGGGGGGGGGGGGGGGGGGGGGGGGGGGGGGGGGGGGGGGGGGGGGGGGGGGGGGGGGGGGGGGGGGGGGGGGGGGGGGGGGGGGGGGGGGGGGGGGGGGGGGGGGGGGGGGGGGGGGGGGGGGGGGGGGGGGGGGGGGGGGGGGGGGGGGGGGGGGGGGGGGGGGGGGGGGGGGGGGGGGGGGGGGGGGGGGGGGGGGGGGGGGGGGGGGGGGGGGGGGGGGGGGGGGGGGGGGGGGGGGGGGGGGGGGGGGGGGGGGGGGGGGGGGGGGGGGGGGGGGGGGGGGGGGGGGGGGGGGGGGGGGGGGGGGGGGGGGGGGGGGGGGGGGGGGGGGGGGGGGGGGGGGGGGGGGGGGGGGGGGGGGGGGGGGGGGGGGGGGGGGGGGGGGGGGGGGGGGGGGGGGGGGGGGGGGGGGGGGGGGGGGGGGGGGGGGGGGGGGGGGGGGGGGGGGGGGGGGGGGGGGGGGGGGGGGGGGGGGGGGGGGGGGGGGGGGGGGGGGGGGGGGGGGGGGGGGGGGGGGGGGGGGGGGGGGGGGGGGGGGGGGGGGGGGGGGGGGGGGGGGGGGGGGGGGGGGGGGGGGGGGGGGGGGGGGGGGGGGGGGGGGGGGGGGGGGGGGGGGGGGGGGGGGGGGGGGGGGGGGGGGGGGGGGGGGGGGGGGGGGGGAACCGTCCACCGCGCCGGAGCTGTTCCCGCTAAGCCGTCGTTCGCCGCCTCGGATCTGGTTCCCCGCCGCCGACAGACGGCCACCGCACCACACTCAACAACTTGGCCATGGTTTTGCCCAAGGCTCCACCGTCCTCCACAACTTCTCGTTTCCAGTGAACCACAAGAAGATCGTTGGAAAAACAGAAGGAGGACACAACACTGCCAGCAGAAAGAGGTACTCCTCTTCCCTTATTCATGCAAATCTTACGTCTCTGCTCACACTGTATTCATCCCAAGAAAGAAACTAGTTGAGCTCTTTGTACTGCATCTTCTTCATGATACTAAATGCACAAGGTTTCCTCCCATTTACTATTTCACCTTTGCTAGAGGTCAGTAACCCGCCTGGATTTCAATTCAGGGTCAGTCGAATCGCAATTAAAAGAAGCAGCACCCGCTTAGGCGCGCGGAGCACCTAGTCCGCCTGTTCATCGGGGAAGTGGCGCATCGGTGTCTATCATAGAGGTGTGGGGTGCAGGAGGGAGGAGTACCTCTTTCTGCTGGCAGTGCTGTGTCCTCCTTCTGTTTTTCCAATGATCTTCTTGTGGTTCGCTGGAAACGAGAAGTTGTGGAGGACGGTGCACCCTTGGACGAACCCATGGCCAAGTTGTTGAGTGTGGTGCGGTGGCCGTCTGTCGGCGACGGGGAAGCAGATCCGAGGCGGCGAACGACGGCATAGCGGGAACAGCTCTAGTGTGGTGGACGGTTGCGACAGTGGAGCGGCAGCAGTGAGGTGCAGGACGGTGTCGTCGGAGTAGTTCTGGTACGGCGCACGTCAGCGTCGGTGTCGTGGAGGCAGCTCTACATTGGCTTCAGCTGCTAAGTCCTTGAGGGCGTTGCGGTTGCGGTTGCGTGAGACGACGACGTCGGGGTACCAGCTCCGGCGTGATGGAGGAGGGCGGCGGTGGATTGGGCGCTATGGGGTGGAGGACGGAGGAGGCTGGGGTTTCGCGGCTGGTGGAGAGGGAGTTTTGGCGCCCACGGAGTATGAATGGGGAAATGGAGGGAGGCAGGGAACTAAGGGGGAACAATGTTTCGGTTTGGGACGCGCTTGTTTGAAATTTGGGGAATGTTACAAACTTTGCCCCCATCTAAAATTTCGGACATATTGCGGGTTGGGGGTAGGGGGGGGGGGGGGGGGGGGGGGGGGGGGGGGGGGGGGGGGGGGGGGGGGGGGGGGGGGGGGGGGGGGGGGGGGGGGGGGGGGGGGGGGGGGGGGGGGGGGGGGGGGGGGGGGGGGGGGGGGGGGGGGGGGGGGGGGGGGGGGGGGGGGGGGGGGGGGGGGGGGGGGGGGGGGGGGGGGGGGGGGGGGGGGGGGGGGGGGGGGGGGGGGGGGGGGGGGGGGGGGGGGGGGGGGGGGGGGGGGGGGGGGGGGGGGGGGGGGGGGGGGGGGGGGGGGGGGGGGGGGGGGGGGGGGGGGGGGGGGGGGGGGGGGGGGGGGGGGGGGGGGGGGGGGGGGGGGGGGGGGGGGGGGGGGGGGGGGGGGGGGGGGGGGGGGGGGGGGGGGGGGGGGGGGGGGGGGGGGGGGGGGGGGGGGGGGGGGGGGGGGGGGGGGGGGGGGGGGGGGGGGGGGGGGGGGGGGGGGGGGGGGGGGGGGGGGGGGGGGGGGGGGGGGGGGGGGGGAGGCATAATGCATCAATGTGTAAAAGGCGGTTCTACGCATTAAATTAAAATATAAATGGCATTATTATTTTTGAATGAGATCATGAATTTTGCAAATTGTGTCTGGACGAAAATCGGTCTATCAGACACCCATACTTTATTGAATTCTAGCATGTGCATGTGTTTACTTCATCTTATCGATCCATAGAGTGAGAGCGGTTTGAAATACAGGCAACGAATGCTTTTGCAATTCATATATAAACATTAATTAGTGCACTCCATGTTGTTAGTGTGAAGCACTTTATACATTTGTCACTTGCATGGATTCATTCCAAATTGCTAGCTATGAAATAGAATACATGTCGAATTCATAGGAAGTGCATTCATCTATTTGAAACCGAGATAATGGCATTTGTAAATCAGATGTAAAAGGGCGCATCAATCTTTGTTGTGCGTTTGAACATGCTATATATATTCATACGCATGTCTAACTTTTTTTTTTGTAACCAAGGAGATTAAATCTGGAACCATGCATGAACTGAGGTAAGTTGCATATTTTTTTAATATATACTCGTGTACAATGTATATTCAAATGTACCCCCTCCATTCCAAAATAATCGTAGCTTTAGGATTTTCAAGAGTAAAGATTTGTGAAGTTTGGCAAATCTTGAAAGTTCAATTCAAGAGAACCGAAAACGTTAATGCTTCTGCTCCCGGGGGGGGGGGGGGGGGGGGGGGGGGGGGGGGGGGGGGGGGGGGGGGGGGGGGGGGGGGGGGGGGGGGGGGGGGGGGGGGGGGGGGGGGGGGGGGGGGGGGGCCCGATGTCCAAAGGTCTAAACCGGGGTAGGTTTGTAACTTCACCAAGACGCTAGTCTCAACCGCCTCCGAGAAGCATTCATACGCCGTGGGCGCCTAAACACCCATGCGCTCGGCCGAAATCTATCCCCCCCACATTTGGGACACCTGAGATTACTGTCCTACCCCCAACCCACAATATGTCCAAAATTTTAGATGGGGCAAAGTTTGTAACTTTCCCCAAATTTCAAACAAGCGCGTCCCAAACCGAAACATTGTTCCCCCTTAGTTCCCCGCCTCCCTCCGTTTCCCCATTCATACTCCGTGGGCGCCAAAACGCCCTCTCCACCAGCCGCGAAACCCCAGCCTCCTCCGTCCTCCACCCCATAGCGCCCAATCCACCGCCGCCCAACTCCATCACGCCGGAGCCGGTACCCCGACGTCGTCGTCCAACGCAACCGCAACCGCAACGCCCTCAAGGACTTAGCAGCTAAAGCCAAGGTAGAGCTGCCTCCACGACGCCGACGCCGATGTGTGCCGTACCAGAACCACTCCGACCACGCCATCCTGCGCCTCACTGCTGCCGCTCCATTGTCGCAACCGTCCACCGCACCGGAGCTGTTCCCGCTACGCCATCATTCGCCGCCTCGGATCTACTTCCCCGCCGCCGACAGACGGCCACCACACCACACTTAACAACTTGGCCATGGGTTCGTCCAAGGCTGCACCGTCCTCCACAACTTCTCATTTCCAGCGAACCACAAGAAGATCGTTGGAAAAACAGAAGGAGGACACAGCACTGCCAGCAGAAAGAGGTACTCCTCTTCCCTTATTCGTGCAAACCTTACGTCTCTGCTCACACCGTATTCATCCCACGAAAGAAACTAGTTGAGCGCTTCTTACTGCATCTTCTTCGTGATACTAAATGCACAAGGTTTCCTCCCTTTACTATATCACCTTTGCTAGAGGTCAGTAGCCCGCCTGGATTTCAATTCAGGGTTGGTCGAACTGCAATTAAAAGAAGCAGCACCCGCTTAGGCGCGCGGAGCACCTAGTCCGCCTGTTCGCCGGGGAAGCGGCGCATCGGTGTCTATCATAGGGGTGTGGGGCACAGGAGCTGCTTGCACCCGATCTGGAGGTCGGCGGGGCTTGAATGGATTGCCGGGGGGGCGGTGCCAAGCACGGCGGTGCAGTGAGGTCGAGGGGAGGGCGCAGGCAGGGGACTGGGCCGATGGTCGCTGCCGTTTTGAGGAAGATCGTCAACACTGACTGGCTGGAGGTAGATGAAGGCGATCTGCCCGTTCTTTGTACATCGGACGGTGCAGAAAAAATGGACTGACCTATTTGTTTGTAGTCGAATGTTATTTTCATAGAATCCTGTAGTAATTTAGTGTGCCATGCATGTTGTAGAGCTATCATATGTCTCCCATCATTTATTTCTCACCGACCTGCTATCTGCTACCTTTACACTGGACTAATTGTGCACACACTTCACCCATACTCACACTATTGTTTTTTTATGCATGGGTATTTCAGACTCTGACGCAGTGTTGATGAATGCTGAAAAGAAAAGACAGAAGTCGCTCCAGTGTACTTCGAAGATAAGCACTAAGCGTTTCAGCGCTCTAAAGGATGCAGTGTCAGCAGTTGGAGACAGTAAACGTAGCTCTGCAGTTGATGATCTCAATTGCCACACACAACCATCCCAGGTGCTTGCTTTAACTTCGCGCTGTCAAATGTGGTTGCATGTTGCATATGGTGTCTAGCTTGTATTGCTTCCAATTTGGTTAAATTGCATCTTCTTACTTTACACATTATACCTTTGATAATGACATGCCTTCCTATTTTTGATACATACTACATACGTCTATTAACCATGTTCGTACATCAAACTAATGCTCTTTTGTATCCCTCATCAATCACTTATGATGAGACAGTCACCCGGGTGGGTTACTGTGAGATGCCATACTCGTTTAAAGAGTGCAGTGTCATCCTCCCCACATGATTCTCAAGAAACAGCAAGGCTAAATGAAGATAGTCAACGTATCTCTCTAGTTGATGACCGCAATTCCCCCACACCACCATCATAGGTGCTTGCTCTAACTTCGCAGTGTGATATGTGGTTGCATGTTGCATACGGTGTCTAGCTTGTAATGCTTCTAATTAGGGTAAATTGCATCTGCTTAGTTTACACATTATACCTACGAATATGGCATGCCTTCCTATTTTTGGTACACACTACATCTATGTGTTAACCTTGTTCTTACATGAAACTACCTCTCTTCTGTATCCTGCATCAATCACTTACGATGAGTCACCTTTATTCGTTGCATATTGCATATTATTTCTAGCCTATTGCCATGTATTGCTTCTAATTTAGTCAAATACATTTGTTAGGGCACCCTTTTAATTTGGCAGAGTGATATTGGTTTCATCTTTCATATGGTTTCTAGCTTGCATTGATTCTAACAAGTTCAAGCACCTTGTGCTTAGTTTACACTTTATACATCATACATGTCAATATGTCACGCCGTCCTGTTTTTCATACATATTCCATCCTCCTATCATGCGGCTGCCTTACATGAAAGTAGTGTTCGTCAGTATCATGCATCAATGAGTTCTGAAGAGCAAATTTTATTCCTTTTTCTTGTGGGTTTGACTTGACAAGGCAAAATCAAGAAAGAGGAAGGAAAAGAGTAAGGAAGGAGATGATGGTGGTCCTCTGCAGCAACGTAAATGGAGCATCTGTACCGATTCTCCTTGTACTGATAGTGCATTACAAGGTCCAAGTCTCCGCTCCCCTACTCCACCATCCAAGGTGCTTGCTCTAACTTGGCAGTGTGATATCTGGTTGCATGTTGCATATGGTGTCTAGCTTGTATTGCTCCTAATTAGTGTAAACTGCATCTTCTTAGCTTACACATGATACGTGTGAATATGACATGCTTTCATGTTTTTGGTACATACTATATCTATCTATCACACCATGTTCTTACATGAAACTGGGGGGGGGGGGGGGGGGGGGGGGGGGGGGGGGGGGGGGGGGGGGGGGGGGGGGGGGGGGGGGGGGGGGGGGGGGGGGGGGGGGGGGGGGGGGGGGGGGGGGGGGGGGGGGGGGGGGGGGGGGGGGGGGGGGGGGGGGGGGGGGGGGGGGGGGGGGGGGGGGGGGGGGGGGGGGGGGGGGGGGGGGGGGGGGGGGGGGGGGGGGGGGGGGGGGGGGGGGGGGGGGGGGGGGGGGGGGGGGGGGGGGGGGGGGGGGGGGGGGGGGGGGGGGGGGGGGGGGGGGGGGGGGGGGGGGGGGGGGGGGGGGGGGGGGGGGGGGGGGGGGGGGGGGGGGGGGGGGGGGGGGGGGGGGGGGGGGGGGGGGGGGGGGGGGGGGGGGGGGGGGGGGGGGGGGGGGGGGGGGGGGGGGGGGGGGGGGGGGGGGGGGGGGGGGGGGGGGGGGGGGGGGGGGGGGGGGGGGGGGGGGGGGGGGGGGGGGGGGGGGGGGGGGGGGGGGGGGGGGGGGGGGGGGGGGGGGGGGGGGGGGGGGGGGGGGGGGGGGGGGGGGGGGGGGGGGGGGGGGGGGGGGGGGGGGGGGGGGGGGGGGGGGGGGGGGGGGGGGGGGGGGGGGGGGGGGGGGGGGGGGGGGGGGGGGGGGGGGGGGGGGGGGGGGGGGGGGGGGGGGGGGGGGGGGGGGGGGGGGGGGGGGGGGGGGGGGGGGGGGGGGGGGGGGGGGGGGGGGGGGGGGGGGGGGGGGGGGGGGGGGGGGGGGGGGGGGGGGGGGGGGGGGGGGGGGGGGGGGGGGGGTCTCTTATTTGAGTTTTACCTGTGCATTAGATGAGTTCTTATTGTATGCTTGTTTGTTTGTTTGCGATAGAATACCCGGAGTGCGCCGCTTGTTACTTCGAAGGATTTTTGGAGTATTTAAACCCTTAGGAATTTTTCCTGTGATGCTCATTTCATTCGTAGGATTGGCATCCTTAGGAATTTTTCCATATGATCCATTTGTACTACATTTTGGAAGAAAATTTCCATCCACTCAAACCTCTTTGTAGAATTCCTTTGTTTTTCCTATGCTATCAAACATTCTTTCAAATCCTGTAGGATACTATGGGACATGTCACCCTATTCCTGCATTTTTTCTATTCCTTCATTTTGACAATCCTGTGAATCAAAGAGGCCCTGAACGAAGCGCCAAATAGGCCTCTGGTCACCCGAAACCGCGCGAGACTAATGTTTTGGTGGTAGGAAATTACTGTCCTGACTCTGGCCCGTGTAGCCTATCGGCCCGATGTCCAAAGGTCTAAACCGTGGCAGGTTTGTAACTTCACCAAGACGCCAGAGAAGCATTCATACGCCGTGGGCGCCTACCCATGCGCTCGGCCGAAATCTATCCCGCCCACATTTGGGACACCTAACATGACTGTCCTACCCCCAGCCCGGGGGGGGGGGGGGGGGGGGGGGGGGGGGGGGGGGGGGGGGGGGGGGGGGGGGGGGGGGGGGGGGGGGGGGGGGGGGGGGGGGGGGGGGGGGGGGGGGGGGGGGGGGGGGGGGGGGGGGGGGGGGGGGGGGGGGGGGGGGGGGGGGGGGGGGGGGGGGGGGGGGGGGGGGGGGGGGGGGGGGGGGGGGGGGGGGGGGGGGGGGGGGGGGGGGGGGGGGGGGGGGGGGGGGGGGGGGGGGGGGGGGGGGGGGGGGGGGGGGGGGGGGGGGGGGGGGGGGGGGGGGGGGGGGGGGGGGGGGGGGGGGGGGGGGGGGGGGGGGGGGGGGGGGGGGGGGGGGGGGGGGGGGGGGGGGGGGGGGGGGGGGGGGGGGGGGGGGGGGGGGGGGGGGGGGGGGGGGGGGGGGGGGGGGGGGGGGGGGGGGGGGGGGGGGGGGGGGGGGGGGGGGGGGGGGGGGGGGGGGGGGGGGGGGGGGGGGGGGGGGGGGGGGGGGGGGGGGGGGGGGGGGGGGGGGGGGGGGGGGGGGGGGGGGGGGGGGGGGGGGGGGGGGGGGGGGGGGGGGGGGGGGGGGGGGGGGGGGGGGGGGGGGGGGGGGGGGGGGGGGGGGGGGGGGGGGGGGGGGGGGGGGGGGGGGGGGGGGGGGGGGGGGGGGGGGGGGGGGGGGGGGGGGGGGGGGGGGGGGGGGGGGGGGGGGGGGGGGGGGGGGGGGGGGGGGGGGGGGGGGGGGGGGGGGGGGGGGGGGGGGGGGGGGGGGGGGGGGGGGGGGGGGGGGGGGGGGGGGGGGGGGGGGGGGGGGGGGGGGGGGGGGGGGGGGGGGGGGGGGGGGGGGGGGGGGGGGGGGGGGGGGGGGGGGGGGGGGGGGGGGGGGGGGGGGGGGGGGGGGGGGGGGGGGGGGGGGGGGGGGGGGGGGGGGGGGGGGGGGGGGGGGGGGGGGGGGGGGGGGGGGGGGGGGGGGGGGGGGGGGGGGGGGGGGGGGGGGGGGGGGGGGGGGGGGGGGGGGGGGGGGGGGGGGGGGGGGGGGGGGGGGGGGGGGGGGGGGGGGGGGGGGGGGGGGGGGGGGGGGGGGGGGGGGGGGGGGGGGGGGGGGGGGGGGGGGGGGGGGGGGGGGGGGGGGGGGGGGGGGGGGGGGGGGGGGGGGGGGGGGGGGGGGGGGGGGGGGGGGGGGGGGGGGGGGGGGGGGGGGGGGGGGGGGGGGGGGGGGGGGGGGGGGGGGGGGGGGGGGGGGGGGGGGGGGGGGGGGGGGGGGGGGGGGGGGGGGGGGGGGGGGGGGGGGGGGGGGGGGGGGGGGGGGGGGGGGGGGGGGGGGGGGGGGGGGGGGGGGGGGGGGGGGGGGGGGGGGGGGGGGGGGGGGGGGGGGGGGGGGGGGGGGGGGGGGGGGGGGGGGGGGGGGGGGGGGGGGGGGGGGGGGGGGGGGGGGGGGGGGGGGGGGGGGGGGGGGGGGGGGGGGGGGGGGGGGGGGGGGGGGGGGGGGGGGGGGGGGGGGGGGGGGGGGGGGGGGGGGGGGGGGGGGGGGGGGGGGGGGGGGGGGGGGGGGGGGGGGGGGGGGGGGGGGGGGGGGGGGGGGGGGGGGGGGGGGGGGGGGGGGGGGGGGGGGGGGGGGGGGGGGGGGGGGGGGGGGGGGGGGGGGGGGGGGGGGGGGGGGGGGGGGGGGGGGGGGGGGGGGGGGGGGGGGGGGGGGGGGGGGGGGGGGGGGGGGGGGGGGGGGGGGGGGGGGGGGGGGGGGGGGGGGGGGGGGGGGGGGGGGGGGGGGGGGGGGGGGGGGGGGGGGGGGGGGGGGGGGGGGGGGGGGGGGGGGGGGGGGGGGGGGGGGGGGGGGGGGGGGGGGGGGGGGGGGGGGGGGGGGGGGGGGGGGGGGGGGGGGGGGGGGGGGGGGGGGGGGGGGGGGGGGGGGGGGGGGGGGGGGGGGGGGGGGGGGGGGGGGGGGGGGGGGGGGGGGGGGGGGGGGGGGGGGGGGGGGGGGGGGGGGGGGGGGGGGGGGGGGGGGGGGGGGGGGGGGGGGGGGGGGGGGGGGGGGGGGGGGGGGGGGGGGGGGGGGGGGGGGGGGGGGGGGGGGGGGGGGGGGGGGGGGGGGGGGGGGGGGGGGGGGGGGGGGGGGGGGGGGGGGGGGGGGGGGGGGGGGGGGGGGGGGGGGGGGGGGGGGGGGGGGGGGGGGGGGGGGGGGGGGGGGGGGGGGGGGGGGGGGGGGGGGGGGGGGGGGGGGGGGGGGGGGGGGGGGGGGGGGGGGGGGGGGGGGGGGGGGGGGGGGGGGGGGGGGGGGGGGGGGGGGGGGGGGGGGGGGGGGGGGGGGGGGGGGGGGGGGGGGGGGGGGGGGGGGGGGGGGGGGGGGGGGGGGGGGGGGGGGGGGGGGGGGGGGGGGGGGGGGGGGGGGGGGGGGGGGGGGGGGGGGGGGGGGGGGGGGGGGGGGGGGGGGGGGGGGGGGGGGGGGGGGGGGGGGGGGGGGGGGGGGGGGGGGGGGGGGGGGGGGGGGGGGGGGGGGGGGGGGGGGGGGGGGGGGGGGGGGGGGGGGGGGGGGGGGGGGGGGGGGGGGGGGGGGGGGGGGGGGGGGGGGGGGGGGGGGGGGGGGGGGGGGGGGGGGGGGGGGGGGGGGGGGGGGGGGGGGGGGGGGGGGGGGGGGGGGGGGGGGGGGGGGGGGGGGGGGGGGGGGGGGGGGGGGGGGGGGGGGGGGGGGGGGGGGGGGGGGGGGGGGGGGGGGGGGGGGGGGGGGGGGGGGGGGGGGGGGGGGGGGGGGGGGGGGGGGGGGGGGGGGGGGGGGGGGGGGGGGGGGGGGGGGGGGGGGGGGGGGGGGGGGGGGGGGGGGGGGGGGGGGGGGGGGGGGGGGGGGGGGGGGGGGGGGGGGGGGGGGGGGGGGGGGGGGGGGGGGGGGGGGGGGGGGGGGGGGGGGGGGGGGGGGGGGGGGGGGGGGGGGGGGGGGGGGGGGGGGGGGGGGGGGGGGGGGGGGGGGGGGGGGGGGGGGGGGGGGGGGGGGGGGGGGGGGGGGGGGGGGGGGGGGGGGGGGGGGGGGGGGGGGGGGGGGGGGGGGGGGGGGGGGGGGGGGGGGGGGGGGGGGGGGGGGGGGGGGGGGGGGGGGGGGGGGGGGGGGGGGGGGGGGGGGGGGGGGGGGGGGGGGGGGGGGGGGGGGGGGGGGGGGGGGGGGGGGGGGGGGGGGGGGGGGGGGGGGGGGGGGGGGGGGGGGGGGGGGGGGGGGGGGGGGGGGGGGGGGGGGGGGGGGGGGGGGGGGGGGGGGGGGGGGGGGGGGGGGGGGGGGGGGGGGGGGGGGGGGGGGGGGGGGGGGGGGGGGGGGGGGGGGGGGGGGGGGGGGGGGGGGGGGGGGGGGGGGGGGGGGGGGGGGGGGGGGGGGGGGGGGGGGGGGGGGGGGGGGGGGGGGGGGGGGGGGGGGGGGGGGGGGGGGGGGGGGGGGGGGGGGGGGGGGGGGGGGGGGGGGGGGGGGGGGGGGGGGGGGGGGGGGGGGGGGGGGGGGGGGGGGGGGGGGGGGGGGGGGGGGGGGGGGGGGGGGGGGGGGGGGGGGGGGGGGGGGGGGGGGGGGGGGGGGGGGGGGGGGGGGGGGGGGGGGGGGGGGGGGGGGGGGGGGGGGGGGGGGGGGGGGGGGGGGGGGGGGGGGGGGGGGGGGGGGGGGGGGGGGGGGGGGGGGGGGGGGGGGGGGGGGGGGGGGGGGGGGGGGGGGGGGGGGGGGGGGGGGGGGGGGGGGGGGGGGGGGGGGGGGGGGGGGGGGGGGGGGGGGGGGGGGGGGGGGGGGGGGGGGGGGGGGGGGGGGGGGGGGGGGGGGGGGGGGGGGGGGGGGGGGGGGGGGGGGGGGGGGGGGGGGGGGGGGGGACCGTCCGATGTACAAAGAACGGGCAGATCGCCTTCATCTACCTCCAGCCAGTTAGTGTTGACGATCTTCCTCGAAACGGCAGCGACCACCGGCCCAGTCCCCTGCCTGCGCCCTCCCCTCGACCTCACCGCACCGCCGTGCTTGGCACCACCCCCGGCAATCCATTCAAGCCCCGCCGACCTCCAGATCGGGCGCAAGCAGCTCGTGCACCCCACACCCCTATGATAGACACCGATGCGCCGCTTCCCCGGCGAACAGGCGGACTAGGTGCTCCGCGCGCCTAAGCGGGTGCTGCTTCTTTTAATTGCAGTTCGACTAACCCTGAATTGAAATCCAGGCGGGCTACTGACCTCTAGCAAAGGTGAAATAGTAAAGGGAGGAAACCTTGTGCATTTAGTATCACGAGGAAGATGCAGTAAGAAGCGCTCAACTAGTTTCTTTCGTGGGATGAATATGGTGTGAGCAGAGACGTAAGGTTTGCACGAATAAGGGAAGAGGAGTACCTCTTTCTGCTGGCAGTGCTGTGTCCTCCTTCTGTTTTTCCAACGATCTTCTTGTGGTTCGCTGGAAACGAGAAGTTGTGGAGGACGGTGCAGCCTTGGACGAACCCATGGCCAAGTTGTTGAGTGTGGTGCGGTGGCCGTCTGTCGGCGGCGGGGAAGCAGATCCGAGGCGGCGAATGACGGCGTAGCGGGAACAACTCCGGTGCGGTGGACGGTTGCGACAGTGGAGCGGCAGCAGTGAGGCGCAGGACGGCGTGGTCAGAGTAGTTCTGGTACGACGCACGTCAGCGTCGGCGTTGTGACGATCCCGACTTAATCGTGCGCTAACCATACACGCAAATGCACACGATCAAGCCTAGGACTCACTTGAAGATATCACAACACAACTCTAAAACATAAATAAAGTCATACAAGCTTTATATTACAAGCCAGGGCCTCGAGGGCTCGAATACATAAGCTCGATGGCATACAAGCGTCAGCGGAAGCATCAGAGTCTGAGTACAGACTATTACATAGAGAGAGAGATAAGCCTTTAGAAGGCGGGGTAAAATAAAAGCTACGATCGAAAGGCGAAGGCCTCCTGCCCTGGACCCTCCGATCCTACTCCTGGTCGTCAGTCGGCTCCTCGTAGTAGTACTCGCCGGGAGGGTAGTAGTAGCCGTAGTCGTCGACTGGGGCGGCAGTCTCAGAGGCTCCGTCGTCTGTCGGCATTGAATGAATATGGGGAAAAAGAAAGTAAAGCA
>JAAAWM010008591.1:0-15204 GCA_036873465.1 Thinopyrum obtusiflorum
AATAGATATAAGTGAAGCAAAAGAGCATTCTACAAATGGCGGTTTTCTATGTGAAGAGAAACATGCAATCCAAACTTCAAATGATATAAGTGAAGCACATGAAAGCATTCTATAAAGCCATACTCAAAAGATATAAGGTGAAGTGCAATGAGAATTCTATAAATCAACCAAGGACTATTGCATACCAGCATGGTGCATCAAATAAAAGTGAAAACTAAATGCAAAAGACGCTCCAAGATTTACGCATATCATGTGACGAATAAAAATATAGCTCCAAGTAAAATTACCGATGATTGTTAGAAGAAAGAGGGGATGCTGTCGTGGAATTGTCACGGCAGATGTCCTAGAGAAAGGACTTAGTCGTAGGGCCATTGCAACTAGGAAGCTTAAAGGGGTTAATCGGGACAAAGGACACGAGAGGTTTTATACTAGTTCGGCCCCTTACGATGAAGGTAAAAGCCTACGTCTAGTTGTGTTGGTATTGCTGAGGTTTCGATTACGAAGAGGCTCAACTCACCGGCTTGGTTGTCAATCTCTTGTTTCTTGCCCTAAGCCGCCACCGGGTCGTCCCCTTATATACATGGGTTGACGCCTGGTGGCCTACAGGGGGGGGGGGGGGGGGGGGGGGGGGGGGGGGGGGGGGGGGGGGGGGGGGGGGGGGGGGGGGGGGGGGGGGGGGGGGGGGGGGGGGGGGGGGGGGGGGGGGGGGGGGGGGGGGGGGGGGGGGGGGGGGGGGGGGGGGGGGGGGGGGGGGGGGGGGGGGGGGGGGGGGGGGGGGGGGGGGGGGGGGGGGGGGGGGGGGGGGGGGGGGGGGGGGGGGGGGGGGGGGGGGGGGGGGGGGGGGGGGGGGGGGGGGGGGGGGGGGGGGGGGGGGGGGGGGGGGGGGGGGGGGGGGGGGGGGGGGGGGGGGGGGGGGGGGGGGGAATACAATGGATTTGTACAAGGGGATAATTATTTTTGTTGAAAAGTTTCTGTATTTTAAGATTTGCAAAGTTTCCATGGGCATGAACAAAGTTCAAGGAGCTCCCCCACTTCAACGGTGCTCGTCCTTCTTACTTTCACTTTACTTTTTGAAAACTTTTAGGTTCCCCTCTATATTTTTTTGTTTTTAAACTTTATAAAAGCACACAACAGAATAAAATGACTCTATAAAACTTTCGGGTTGTCTCCCTGGCAGCGCTTTCTTTCAAGCCATTAAGTTAGGCATATAGTGCTCAAGTAATGGATCCACCCGGATCCCAAGGTATATCAAAGCCTATTTTAATTAGCAATGATTTGTAATTTAGTAATGAGCACAAAGTAAAATATATCATGCAACAACGAAGTCTAACTCTCTTCCTATGCATCGGCATGTCATGAAAGAACAATTCAGGCACACAAAGTAAAGGCCAATGCATAGTATAAACAGTTTCTTGCAATTTTATCGTATTGGAAACATAGAGAGGCGGAGATGTAGTTCCTCTCTGACAATAATTGCAAGTAGGAGAAGCAAGCACATGCATATTATATCTATCAAAACCATCATGTGTAACGGTAAAACGCAACCCATCAATATAATCCTTAATAAGCGCAAACTTCTCCGGTAAAGTGTAGTCGGGAGAATTCAAAAAGATAATAGGACTATCATGCGTGGGTGCAATAGCAACAATTTTATTCTTAACATAAGGAACTATAGCAAGTTCATCTCCATAAGCATCATTCATATTGGCATCATGGCCACAAGCATGGCAAGCATCAATTTCCTCAAAAAGGGATATTTCAAATGAATTCAAGGGATCATAGCAATTATCATAGCAATCATCCTTCGGTAAGCACGAAGGGAAATTAAACAATGTATGATTTGAAGAGTTACTCTCATTAGAAGGTGGGCACGGGTGATCAATCTGCTCTTCCTCCTTTTGTTCTTCGCTCTTCTCCTCATTTTTTTCATCCAATGAGTTCACAGTGTCATCAATTTCTCCTTCCATAAATTCCTGCAAAATATTAGTCTTTTCTTGGACAGCGGAGACCATCTCAATAAACTCATTAATATCGGCATTATATTCATAATTCTCATAGCAATATTTGAGTATAGAAAAAATTTCAGGTCTGTAAACAGCATCATCAAAATTTTCACACTTTTCAAACAAAGAGTCAATTTCATAAGCACCCTTAAAAGCAACAAATTCTTCTATTTGTTCCACATCATAGTAATCATATATACCATTAGCATAAGAAGCCAAGGTTTTATTATCACTAAATTTACATGAAAATGGAAGGTGTGGAGCCTTCATCGTAGAGCAACAAGTGTAATCATATCTCAAGCATTAATTCCGAGCATACCAATGCAACACATGAATTTGATCCCATAACAGTTTCCATTTTTGAGTCAAGCGATAATCCCTAAAGTATTCACGTTGATCCAACATGTCTCCCATTATCAAGTTGAATGAGGTTTTCTCGGGATTATCAAAGTAGTGTTTAATATTTTCCACATAGCGAGCATCGAGGGTTTTAGGAGGTTCCCCATCTCCATGAGTAGCAAGTACACCTGATTTTTCTGGTATTTCGTGTTTCATATCCATAACTAAAGATAGAGAACAACTTATAATAGCAAATAAAATCTACTTAGTGATAAAGCAAACAAGCACACACGAGAATATTCACCCCACGCTATTGCTCCCCGGCAATGGCGCCAGAAAAGGTCTTGATAACCCACAAGTATAGGGGATCAGTTGTAGCCTCTTTCGATGGGGGGGGGGGGGGGGGGGGGGGGGGGGGGGGGGGGGGGGGGGGGGGGGGGGGGGGGGGGGGGGGGGGGGGGGGGGGGGGGGGGGGGGGGGGGGGGGGGGGGGGGGGGGGGGGGGGGGGGGGGGGGGGGGGGGGGGGGGGGGGGGGGGGGGGGGGGGGGGGGGGGGGGGGGGGGGGGGGGGGGGGGGGGGGGGGGGGGGGGGGGGGGGGGGGGGGGGGGGGGGGGGGGGGGGGGGGGGGGGGGGGGGGGGGGGGGGGGGGGGGGGGGGGGGGGGGGGGGGGGGGGGGGGGGGGGGGGGGGGGGGGGGGGGGGGGGGGGGGGGGGGGGGGGGGGGGGGGGGGGGGGGGGGGGGGGGGGGGGGGGGGGGGGGGGGGGGGGGGGGGGGGGGGGGGGGGGGGGGGGGGGGGGGGGGGGGGGGGGGGGGGGGGGGGGGGGGGGGGGGGGGGGGGGGGGGGGGGGGGGGGGGGGGGGGGGGGGGGGGGGGGGGGGGGGGGGGGGGGGGGGGGGGGGGGGGGGGGGGGGGGGGGGGGGGGGGGGGGGGGGGGGGGGGGGGGGGGGGGGGGGGGGGGGGGGGGGGGGGGGGGGGGGGGGGGGGGGGGGGGGGGGGGGGGGGGGGGGGGGGGGGGGGGGGGGGGGGGGGGGGGGGGGGGGGGGGGGGGGGGGGGGGGGGGGGGGGGGGGGGGGGGGGGGGGGGGGGGGGGGGGGGGGGGGGGGGGGGGGGGGGGGGGGGGGGGGGGGGGGGGGGGGGGGGGGGGGGGGGGGGGGGGGGGGGGGGGGGGGGGGGGGGGGGGGGGGGGGGGGGGGGGGGGGGGGGGGGGGGGGGGGGGGGGGGGGGGGGGGGGGGGGGGGGGGGGGGGGGGGGGGGGGGGGGGGGGGGGGGGGGGGGGGGGGGGGGGGGGGGGGGGGGGGGGGGGGGGGGGGGGGGGGGGGGGGGGGGGGGGGGGGGGGGGGGGGGGGGGGGGGGGGGGGGGGGGGGGGGGGGGGGGGGGGGGGGGGGGGGGGGGGGGGGGGGGGGGGGGGGGGGGGGGGGGGGGGGGGGGGGGGGGGGGGGGGGGGGGGGGGGGGGGGGGGGGGGGGGGGGGGGGGGGGGGGGGGGGGGGGGGGGGGGGGGGGGGGGGGGGGGGGGGGGGGGGGGGGGGGGGGGGGGGGGGGGGGGGGGGGGGGGGGGGGGGGGGGGGGGGGGGGGGGGGGGGGGGGGGGGGGGGGGGGGGGGGGGGGGGGGGGGGGGGGGGGGGGGGGGGGGGGGGGGGGGGGGGGGGGGGGGGGGGGGGGGGGGGGGGGGGGGGGGGGGGGGGGGGGGGGGGGGGGGGGGGGGGGGGGGGGGGGGGGGGGGGGGGGGGGGGGGGGGGGGGGGGGGGGGGGGGGGGGGGGGGGGGGGGGGGGGGGGGGGGGGGGGGGGGGGGGGGGGGGGGGGGGGGGGGGGGGGGGGGGGGGGGGGGGGGGGGGGGGGGGGGGGGGGGGGGGGGGGGGGGGGGGGGGGGGGGGGGGGGGGGGGGGGGGGGGGGGGGGGGGGGGGGGGGGGGGGGGGGGGGGGGGGGGGGGGGGGGGGGGGGGGGGGGGGGGGGGGGGGGGGGGGGGGGGGGGGGGGGGGGGGGGGGGGGGGGGGGGGGGGGGGGGGGGGGGGGGGGGGGGGGGGGGGGGGGGGGGGGGGGGGGGGGGGGGGGGGGGGGGGGGGGGGGGGGGGGGGGGGGGGGGGGGGGGGGGGGGGGGGGGGGGGGGGGGGGGGGGGGGGGGGGGGGGGGGGGGGGGGGGGGGGGGGGGGGGGGGGGGGGGGGGGGGGGGGGGGGGGGGGGGGGGGGGGGGGGGGGGGGGGGGGGGGGGGGGGGGGGGGGGGGGGGGGGGGGGGGGGGGGGGGGGGGGGGGGGGGGGGGGGGGGGGGGGGGGGGGGGGGGGGGGGGGGGGGGGGGGGGGGGGGGGGGGGGGGGGGGGGGGGGGGGGGGGGGGGGGGGGGGGGGGGGGGGGGGGGGGGGGGGGGGGGGGGGGGGGGGGGGGGGGGGGGGGGGGGGGGGGGGGGGGGGGGGGGGGGGGGGGGGGGGGGGGGGGGGGGGGGGGGGGGGGGGGGGGGGGGGGGGGGGGGGGGGGGGGGGGGGGGGGGGGGGGGGGGGGGGGGGGGGGGGGGGGGGGGGGGGGGGGGGGGGGGGGGGGGGGGGGGGGGGGGGGGGGGGGGGGGGGGGGGGGGGGGGGGGGGGGGGGGGGGGGGGGGGGGGGGGGGGGGGGGGGGGGGGGGGGGGGGGGGGGGGGGGGGGGGGGGGGGGGGGGGGGGGGGGGGGGGGGGGGGGGGGGGGGGGGGGGGGGGGGGGGGGGGGGGGGGGGGGGGGGGGGGGGGGGGGGGGGGGGGGGGGGGGGGGGGGGGGGGGGGGGGGGGGGGGGGGGGGGGGGGGGGGGGGGGGGGGGGGGGGGGGGGGGGGGGGGGGGGGGGGGGGGGGGGGGGGGGGGGGGGGGGGGGGGGGGGGGGGGGGGGGGGGGGGGGGGGGGGGGGGGGGGGGGGGGGGGGGGGGGGGGGGGGGGGGGGGGGGGGGGGGGGGGGGGGGGGGGGGGGGGGGGGGGGGGGGGGGGGGGGGGGGGGGGGGGGGGGGGGGGGGGGGGGGGGGGGGGGGGGGGGGGGGGGGGGGGGGGGGGGGGGGGGGGGGGGGGGGGGGGGGGGGGGGGGGGGGGGGGGGGGGGGGGGGGGGGGGGGGGGGGGGGGGGGGGGGGGGGGGGGGGGGGGGGGGGGGGGGGGGGGGGGGGGGGGGGGGGGGGGGGGGGGGGGGGGGGGGGGGGGGGGGGGGGGGGGGGGGGGGGGGGGGGGGGGGGGGGGGGGGGGGGGGGGGGGGGGGGGGGGGGGGGGGGGGGGGGGGGGGGGGGGGGGGGGGGGGGGGGGGGGGGGGGGGGGGGGGGGGGGGGGGGGGGGGGGGGGGGGGGGGGGGGGGGGGGGGGGGGGGGGGGGGGGGGGGGGGGGGGGGGGGGGGGGGGGGGGGGGGGGGGGGGGGGGGGGGGGGGGGGGGGGGGGGGGGGGGGGGGGGGGGGGGGGGGGGGGGGGGGGGGGGGGGGGGGGGGGGGGGGGGGGGGGGGGGGGGGGGGGGGGGGGGGGGGGGGGGGGGGGGGGGGGGGGGGGGGGGGGGGGGGGGGGGGGGGGGGGGGGGGGGGGGGGGGGGGGGGGGGGGGGGGGGGGGGGGGGGGGGGGGGGGGGGGGGGGGGGGGGGGGGGGGGGGGGGGGGGGGGGGGGGGGGGGGGGGGGGGGGGGGGGGGGGGGGGGGGGGGGGGGGGGGGGGGGGGGGGGGGGGGGGGGGGGGGGGGGGGGGGGGGGGGGGGGGGGGGGGGGGGGGGGGGGGGGGGGGGGGGGGGGGGGGGGGGGGGGGGGGGGGGGGGGGGGGGGGGGGGGGGGGGGGGGGGGGGGGGGGGGGGGGGGGGGGGGGGGGGGGGGGGGGGGGGGGGGGGGGGGGGGGGGGGGGGGGGGGGGGGGGGGGGGGGGGGGGGGGGGGGGGGGGGGGGGGGGGGGGGGGGGGGGGGGGGGGGGGGGGGGGGGGGGGGGGGGGGGGGGGGGGGGGGGGGGGGGGGGGGGGGGGGGGGGGGGGGGGGGGGGGGGGGGGGGGGGGGGGGGGGGGGGGGGGGGGGGGGGGGGGGGGGGGGGGGGGGGGGGGGGGGGGGGGGGGGGGGGGGGGGGGGGGGGGGGGGGGGGGGGGGGGGGGGGGGGGGGGGGGGGGGGGGGGGGGGGGGGGGGGGGGGGGGGGGGGGGGGGGGGGGGGGGGGGGGGGGGGGGGGGGGGGGGGGGGGGGGGGGGGGGGGGGGGGGGGGGGGGGGGGGGGGGGGGGGGGGGGGGGGGGGGGGGGGGGGGGGGGGGGGGGGGGGGGGGGGGGGGGGGGGGGGGGGGGGGGGGGGGGGGGGGGGGGGGGGGGGGGGGGGGGGGGGGGGGGGGGGGGGGGGGGGGGGGGGGGGGGGGGGGGGGGGGGGGGGGGGGGGGGGGGGGGGGGGGGGGGGGGGGGGGGGGGGGGGGGGGGGGGGGGGGGGGGGGGGGGGGGGGGGGGGGGGGGGGGGGGGGGGGGGGGGGGGGGGGGGGGGGGGGGGGGGGGGGGGGGGGGGGGGGGGGGGGGGGGGGGGGGGGGGGGGGGGGGGGGGGGGGGGGGGGGGGGGGGGGGGGGGGGGGGGGGGGGGGGGGGGGGGGGGGGGGGGGGGGGGGGGGGGGGGGGGGGGGGGGGGGGGGGGGGGGGGGGGGGGGGGGGGGGGGGGGGGGGGGGGGGGGGGGGGGGGGGGGGGGGGGGGGGGGGGGGGGGGGGGGGGGGGGGGGGGGGGGGGGGGGGGGGGGGGGGGGGGGGGGGGGGGGGGGGGGGGGGGGGGGGGGGGGGGGGGGGGGGGGGGGGGGGGGGGGGGGGGGGGGGGGGGGGGGGGGGGGGGGGGGGGGGGGGGGGGGGGGGGGGGGGGGGGGGGGGGGGGGGGGGGGGGGGGGGGGGGGGGGGGGGGGGGGGGGGGGGGGGGGGGGGGGGGGGGGGGGGGGGGGGGGGGGGGGGGGGGGGGGGGGGGGGGGGGGGGGGGGGGGGGGGGGGGGGGGGGGGGGGGGGGGGGGGGGGGGGGGGGGGGGGGGGGGGGGGGGGGGGGGGGGGGGGGGGGGGGGGGGGGGGGGGGGGGGGGGGGGGGGGGGGGGGGGGGGGGGGGGGGGGGGGGGGGGGGGGGGGGGGGGGGGGGGGGGGGGGGGGGGGGGGGGGGGGGGGGGGGGGGGGGGGGGGGGGGGGGGGGGGGGGGGGGGGGGGGGGGGGGGGGGGGGGGGGGGGGGGGGGGGGGGGGGGGGGGGGGGGGGGGGGGGGGGGGGGGGGGGGGGGGGGGGGGGGGGGGGGGGGGGGGGGGGGGGGGGGGGGGGGGGGGGGGGGGGGGGGGGGGGGGGGGGGGGGGGGGGGGGGGGGGGGGGGGGGGGGGGGGGGGGGGGGGGGGGGGGGGGGGGGGGGGGGGGGGGGGGGGGGGGGGGGGGGGGGGGGGGGGGGGGGGGGGGGGGGGGGGGGGGGGGGGGGGGGGGGGGGGGGGGGGGGGGGGGGGGGGGGGGGGGGGGGGGGGGGGGGGGGGGGGGGGGGGGGGGGGGGGGGGGGGGGGGGGGGGGGGGGGGGGGGGGGGGGGGGGGGGGGGGGGGGGGGGGGGGGGGGGGGGGGGGGGGGGGGGGGGGGGGGGGGGGGGGGGGGGGGGGGGGGGGGGGGGGGGGGGGGGGGGGGGGGGGGGGGGGGGGGGGGGGGGGGGGGGGGGGGGGGGGGGGGGGGGGGGGGGGGGGGGGGGGGGGGGGGGGGGGGGGGGGGGGGGGGGGGGGGGGGGGGGGGGGGGGGGGGGGGGGGGGGGGGGGGGGGGGGGGGGGGGGGGGGGGGGGGGGGGGGGGGGGGGGGGGGGGGGGGGGGGGGGGGGGGGGGGGGGGGGGGGGGGGGGGGGGGGGGGGGGGGGGGGGGGGGGGGGGGGGGGGGGGGGGGGGGGGGGGGGGGGGGGGGGGGGGGGGGGGGGGGGGGGGGGGGGGGGGGGGGGGGGGGGGGGGGGGGGGGGGGGGGGGGGGGGGGGGGGGGGGGGGGGGGGGGGGGGGGGGGGGGGGGGGGGGGGGGGGGGGGGGGGGGGGGGGGGGGGGGGGGGGGGGGGGGGGGGGGGGGGGGGGGGGGGGGGGGGGGGGGGGGGGGGGGGGGGGGGGGGGGGGGGGGGGGGGGGGGGGGGGGGGGGGGGGGGGGGGGGGGGGGGGGGGGGGGGGGGGGGGGGGGGGGGGGGGGGGGGGGGGGGGGGGGGGGGGGGGGGGGGGGGGGGGGGGGGGGGGGGGGGGGGGGGGGGGGGGGGGGGGGGGGGGGGGGGGGGGGGGGGGGGGGGGGGGGGGGGGGGGGGGGGGGGGGGGGGGGGGGGGGGGGGGGGGGGGGGGGGGGGGGGGGGGGGGGGGGGGGGGGGGGGGGGGGGGGGGGGGGGGGGGGGGGGGGGGGGGGGGGGGGGGGGGGGGGGGGGGGGGGGGGGGGGGGGGGGGGGGGGGGGGGGGGGGGGGGGGGGGGGGGGGGGGGGGGGGGGGGGGGGGGGGGGGGGGGGGGGGGGGGGGGGGGGGGGGGGGGGGGGGGGGGGGGGGGGGGGGGGGGGGGGGGGGGGGGGGGGGGGGGGGGGGGGGGGGGGGGGGGGGGGGGGGGGGGGGGGGGGGGGGGGGGGGGGGGGGGGGGGGGGGGGGGGGGGGGGGGGGGGGGGGGGGGGGGGGGGGGGGGGGGGGGGGGGGGGGGGGGGGGGGGGGGGGGGGGGGGGGGGGGGGGGGGGGGGGGGGGGGGGGGGGGGGGGGGGGGGGGGGGGGGGGGGGGGGGGGGGGGGGGGGGGGGGGGGGGGGGGGGGGGGGGGGGGGGGGGGGGGGGGGGGGGGGGGGGGGGGGGGGGGGGGGGGGGGGGGGGGGGGGGGGGGGGGGGGGGGGGGGGGGGGGGGGGGGGGGGGGGGGGGGGGGGGGGGGGGGGGGGGGGGGGGGGGGGGGGGGGGGGGGGGGGGGGGGGGGGGGGGGGGGGGGGG
This sequence comes from Thinopyrum obtusiflorum, assembly GCA_036873465.1. NCBI lineage: Eukaryota > Viridiplantae > Streptophyta > Magnoliopsida > Poales > Poaceae > Thinopyrum > Thinopyrum obtusiflorum. Next base: position 9,194 of record JAAAWM010008591.1, read on the forward strand.
GGGGGGGGGGGGGGGGGGGGGGGGGGGGGGGGGGGGGGGGGGGGGGGGGGGGGGGGGGGGGGGGGGGGGGGGGGGGGGGGGGGGGGGGGGGGGGGGGGGGGGGGGGGGGGGGGGGGGGGGGGGGGGGGGGGGGGGGGGGGGGGGGGGGGGGGGGGGGGGGGGGGGGGGGGGGGGGGGGGGGGGGGGGGGGGGGGGGGGGGGGGGGGGGGGGGGGGGGGGGGGGGGGGGGGGGGGGGGGGGGGGGGGGGGGGGGGGGGGGGGGGGGGGGGGGGGGGGGGGGGGGGGGGGGGGGGGGGGGGGGGGGGGGGGGGGGGGGGGGGGGGGGGGGGGGGGGGGGGGGGGGGGGGGGGGGGGGGGGGGGGGGGGGGGGGGGGGGGGGGGGGGGGGGGGGGGGGGGGGGGGGGGGGGGGGGGGGGGGGGGGGGGGGGGGGGGGGGGGGGGGGGGGGGGGGGGGGGGGGGGGGGGGGGGGGGGGGGGGGGGGGGGGGGGGGGGGGGGGGGGGGGGGGGGGGGGGGGGGGGGGGGGGGGGGGGGGGGGGGGGGGGGGGGGGGGGGGGGGGGGGGGGGGGGGGGGGGGGGGGGGGGGGGGGGGGGGGGGGGGGGGGGGGGGGGGGGGGGGGGGGGGGGGGGGGGGGACACCGGTGTTGGTGGATAGCAGCCCGGAAACCAGCCCCCGGCGTAGCCCTCGCTTCAGCCCCCAGCGTAAGCTCTTCACTTACTCCTCCATTGATGAACTTTGGGGTGTGAGTTCTCGACGCTGATCTTGCCGGGCTCGCAGGAGGAGAACGGCAGCAGGAGGAGCCGCCGAGGGCCACTCCCAACACGCCGCCCCCTCGACTACGCCGCCCGGAGGGGCGTCACCGGCAAGGGCATCCACCACCGAGCCCACACATATGGAGGAGGAGGGGGCGAACTTGGGTGCCGATGGTTCTGCCCCGGCAACGAACGTTGGCGGGGAGGGCGCCACTTCTTCCCAGCATGGCGCGGGTAAGTTGTTTGTTTTCTGTTCTTGCTCTTTCTTCTTCTTTTTGAACCTCGGTCTTGGCTCCGCCTTACTCCCCTTCTCGGTATCCAGATCCTTCCTCGGCGGACCGGGAGTACATCGACACCGTCATCGAGGAGGTCGCCAGGGACGCCGAGGCCGAGGCCGACAAGATCGCCGCCGAGGAGGCCGCCAAGACCGCTGCTGAGGATGCCGCCAAGGGGCCCGCCGAGGAGGCCGGCAAGGGGCCTGCCGGAGAGGCCGGCAAGGCCTCTGCCGAGGAGGGGATGGTTGATGACCAGCCTTCCTCCTCTGCTGCCTCCGGCTCGGGCAAGTACCTGAAGGTGAGCGACGACCTGTTCGTCCACCTCCCAGGGACGGCGAGCACCAGGGCGCCCACCGAGGGGGAGGTGTTCGGCGACGAGGTGCTCGCCGCCGCCGGGCTTGAGGTTGTTGACGAGCCGAGCGCCGGTGGCGGCGGTTCCCAGGAGGAGGAGCTCCTTCGGGCCATGAGCGCCAACTTCCAGAAGCTCCGGGCGCTTCACCGTGCCCGCCTGGACAAGGCAAAGTCCAGGATGGCAGCGGTGGACAAGGCGGAGGCGGATCTCACGGGACGCGTTGCCGAGACGCAGGCCTGGTTCCGCCAGGCCCACGAGGAGCTGAAGGTCGCCCAGGATCTGCTGGCCGAGCGCAAACAGGAGCTCATTTTGAAGCAGGCCGACATCGAGAAAGCTCAAGAGACGGCGAGGGAACAGGCCGCCAAGGATGAGGCCGCTCGACATCAGCACCAGGCCGAGCTGAACTCCCAGGAGGAGGACCTCGCCGCTCGTGAGGGGGCGCTCGCCACCACACTCCGCGGCAAGGATGAGGAGATCGAGAAGCTCGTCGCGCAGCGGACCCAGGAGCTGGAGCAGAAGCACAAGGAGGCGCTCAATGCCCAAGCCCTGATCCATGCCGGCAAGGTGAAGGAGCTGGAGGTGGAGCGGGATGGGCTGAAGGAACAGGCCCTGAAGCTGGCGAAGGAGAAGGACATGCTCAACGGCGCTCTGGTGGAGGCGCAGGCCGCAGTCCTCAACAAGGCTGAGCGGCTCTCCAAGGCCAACGACTCCACCAAAGACCTGAAGCTGAAGCTGGAGGGTCTTGAGGGGACGCTTTCGGAGGTTAGGGCCCGGGAGGAGACCCTGACCAAGGGCCTGGAAGAGGAGAGGCGGCTGCGGAGGAATGACGCTGCCAACCACGAGGATTACGTGAAGGGCGAAAACCTCTGGATCAGCCGCCTCGCCGACGTCGCCGGCAGGATCACCACGAAGCTGGCTGCCATGGGGATGCCAAACGTGAGGTACGCCCCGGAGCCGAACGTGAGTCTCAACGCCAAGCTGACCCTGTTCTTCGAGGGCGTTCTTGGAGCCCTGGAGCAGTTTCGCTCCAACAGGGCGACCTCTCTGGCCAATGAGGCCCGGAGGCTTTGCCGGGGTGCCCTGACCAAGGTTCTCACCAAGGTGGCGTACTGGAACCCCAACCTCGACTTCGACGCCGCGCTGGAGAGCTTGCCGGAGGGTGTGGACCTCGCGGCGCTCGAGGAGCGTATCGAGCCCATCATCAGCCGCGTCGACGGAGTTCGGAGGATAGAGGGCCAGCGCCGGGACTAGGCACCCCGTTCCTTATCGCCGCTGCGAGTTCAAGACCAAGACAGTTTTATCTTAAGTTAGAACCGCAGCGATTATTTGATGTAATATAACTCTGCAATACTTTAATATCATGCATGCTATCTTCCCGTTAGATCTTTCTTTGTATGTTTGCACCCTACGCTTGTTGGGATAAGGTTGCCGGCGCGTAAACCCATGCCGTGGTGCTCTGAGGACGGATCCTTAGCACCCTGCCGGAAGGGCGCTTGCTGCCGGGCAAGCCACCTTGCCGCTGCCAGCGCGGTTGCTTGAACTGTCGAGCGGACTCGAAACAGGACAAGAGCGCTACTAGTAGTGGGTAGGCCACCTTGCCGTTCTCAGCGCGGCCGCATGAACTGTCGAGCGGACTCGAGACAGAGACAAGGGCGTTGCCAATAGAGGAAGGGTCCCATTGCGTGCAGGTTTCCTGTACAAGGAACGAGATCTTTCGGGGAGGACAGACTTATATAAATGAAATTAGCCAAAATTCCGCATGACTTAGCTTTTTGGGGCCACGCGGATGGCCGTCGAGGCTGCGGATGGCACCAGAGGGTGGTCGATCGACGTCGCCCTCTCCCTTCGAGCCATCCTCATGGAAGAGTCGCTGCGTCGGCTCCAAAGCCAGATTTCCATGGCTTGCGCCCCCTACCTGGCGCGCCAAAGATGTCGGGGGAAACGACATCTATGGGATCACTGGAATCCCTTCTACGGTTGGCGGGCGCGGGGCTGTAGAAAGAGCGGGATTGAGAGATCAACGCGGGGGGATTATCCAGGTTCGGGCCGCAAGTGATGCGTAATACCCTACTCCTGCTGGTTTCTGTGTATCTGGTGCTCTTGGACTAGCTACAAGGTGTGCAGGGTCCAAAAAGTCCGAATCCTCTCCCAGTACGCCGCGGGCCTCCTTTTATAGACAAAGGGGCTGCCACAGTGGCACACATGAGGTGGAAAGCTATACAGTGGTCGAGTCTATCCTCTGGCACCGTTGGACAAACACATTTAATGCGCTGCCAACGTGCCCTTCTTGCTTTATCGGGGACGGCAAGGAAGCTCGTCCCAGCTGTCGCCGCCTCACCTGACTTCGACGCGCGTCCGAACTGACGAGGCGTGTAGCGCCACGCTGGCTGGCTGCTGAGTTGGTGCGGTGGCAGAGTCTTCACGAAGATCTTCATGCCACCACGCAGGTGCTTGCTGAGTTGACCTAGAGGCCGCGCGCCGCAACGCAGGTGCTCGCCTAGTTGGTGGGCTGGCAGCTGCATGGGAACGGCGGCGGAATCTTGGCAGATGTGGGCCTGGTTGCGGCCCCGCAGATGTCTCTGGCAAGGGTCTTGCTGGGGCCCCGGCAAGGGTCTTGCCGCGGCGTCGCGGTCGTCCCCGGCAAGGATCTTGCCAGGGGTCTCGTGAGTTTCCTCGGCAAGGATCTTGCCAAGGATCGTCGTCTTCTAGTTCTTTATCTAGTCTTGTATGCTTCTGGTCTTCACAAAGATCTGCATGCCACCACGGAGGCGCCTCCCGAGCCTTGGTTCCAATGTGGTTGATGGTGTTGGAACTCTTGGGCTCAAGGGTGGCGGCTCTGCGGGTGTCGGGCAAGTTGCCCCGGCAAGACTCTTGCCGGGGCTGTGGAGGCAGCCCCGGCAAGGGCCTTGCCGGGGGAGTTCTCCTTGCCCCTCTGCTCTTTGTGTTTCTGTCTTGGCGTTGCTCTGGTTGTCTTGTGGTTTTGCTTCCTCTGCCCCGCCAAGGGTGGCCAGGGGCGTGGGGCTGCGACTGCCCACGCACAAGTAAAGGGGGTGCAAAAAGGGACCCCTACTTTTGTGCACCGACAGCATTCCTCTAGCTAGCATTGCTGGGCTGTTAGTTTGTCGTGTACTACCCACACATATAGTGATAGTTGAGTTGCCAGATAGTAACTAATGCATTCTCAGAAGCGATGTGGTGCTCGTTATCTCAACTAATGCATGAATTATCATCTTCTCTACAAGAGTGTAGTATTATCTGCTACAGTTATGTTATTTGATATGTCCAACTGGTGATCCTGTTATGTTACAGTTACTGATGATACCTGAATCCATGAATATTTTGTTACAGTTTCTTGTCAATGGACTTTAGTATGTTATGGTTTTCTATATTATCTAGAATATGATAGATTCATAAGTAGTTCTCGTTTGTTAATAGTTCTTGGTAAATCTTTTTTTTTTGAAACGAGGCAAAAGACTTGCCATTTTCATTGATTAAGAAGAAGAGAATTGCCCGGTTAATTGATGGAAAATCGGGCTAAAACCGATACAACACAACCCACATGACATGGGCACCACCGGCCAACCTGGCCACCGACATGGAACAGAATCCACGACGGCACATGCCAACGGATGGCCACACGCGCAAGCAACCGACAGCTCCGACTTTGACGACGAGCAACAGAAGGGAAATATGCATGACTTGCGTCGACCGTGCCCTAAAGAGCACCTCGGACACGCCGGGAAGAACCGACTACCGAAGACCACGCTGCGACCCAAGCTCCTCTCGACGCCATCATCGTTGCCAAACAGAAACCAGCGCCCCGTCTCAGCAAACCACGCGGCGAAGATGCCGCCATCGACGGCGAAGATGCCATCATCCATCAGTCTCTCAGTCGTAGCCGGCTCCGAGACGATGCCCCCAAGGAGGAGAAAGACGCTAAGACGCTTCCATCGCCCGATCCAGCGGATCTGAGGTTTCCCTCCGGAGCCAAAGCCATGGGGAGAAGGAGGAGCACCTCCACGACGACGCTTCCAAGAAAGATCGCGGCACCCACGGGCGCCGCCGTTGTCGGCTCCGGTGAAGACCGGAGCAAGGATTTCTCCCGGAGATGTGCCGACCACCTGCTACCACCGACCGCCGCCCACTAACCACCACCTCTGCCGAGACCGACCTCAGTCTGGCCACGGGATCCCACGATCCACCGCGACCAGACACGCACCACCTCCTGGCCGAAGCCGCCACCACCAAACCCGGGGCCGCCGCCCCGGCAACACCGCCAGCCACCATCTTGGACTAGCGCCATCCACGAGTCCCCACAGCCGGAAACTCAGTCAGGGAGACAAGCTGCAGCGACGACGCCCTCAACAGGGTCACGACGCCTGTGGACGCCGCCATCGTCGCCCCGACTGCAGTCAGGCATGGTTTTCACCAGCAGCCGCACCCCATGACCGAAGACCGGCTGGACCAACCGGCATACCACGGCCACCGCTTCGCCCGCGTGAACACCGCAGCCGTCGTCACCCACCACCGTCCCGGGGCCGCCGCCCCGAGATCCTGCGCCGATGCGCATCCTCACGACGGCAGAACCATGCCGCCGGGCACCTCGTGCCGCACCTCCCCGCGCAGACGCAC
>JAAAWM010008592.1:0-15207 GCA_036873465.1 Thinopyrum obtusiflorum
AACAGCGGTAAGTGGTGAGAGCGTGTGTGAAGAAGTACACCCCTGCAGGGTTATCATCATCTATTCGAATAGCTGTGTCCGCGGAAAAGGACTTCTGGGTTGCTTATATCAGTTCATAGACAAGTGAAAGTGGATACTCTATGAAACCCACTAGCATGAGTAGGAGTTGTTTGAGCCCTGTTGTGCCTACTCATTCATGCTTGTTTGTCATGCCTGCTATTGCTTAGAGTTGTGTCAGGTCTGATTCATCGGGAATGAATCAGAGGTGTGTGAACATGTCCTACGGTGTGTGAGCTAAGTGTGTGAATACGATTTGATAAAGGTAGCGGTGAGAGGCCATGTAGGAGTACATGGTGGGTTGTCTCATTGCAGCCGTCCTCAGGAACTGAGTTCTGTGTTTGTGATCCATGATTCAGCTACTACCACGCATTGGGACCGAAACCAATGGACCCTCTCGGCTTCTTGATCACCCTTGTCCTCTATCCAGGAGTTGCAAGTAGTTTCTGGTGTTTGTAGTATGCTGGAGGCCGTGCGCGGGGGGGGGGGGGGGGGGGGGGGGGGGGGGGGGGGGGGGGGGGGGGGGGGGGGGGGGGGGGGGGGGGGGGGGGGGGGGGGGGGGGGGGGGGGGGGGGGGGGGGGGGGGGGGGGGGGGGGGGGGGGGGGGGGGGGGGGGGGGGGGGGGGGGGGGGGGGGGGGGGGGGGGGGGGGGGGGGGGGGGGGGGGGGGGGGGGGGGGGGGGGGGGGGGGGGGGGGGGGGGGGGGGGGGGGGGGGGGGGGGGGGGGGGGGGGGGGGGGGGGGGGGGGGGGGGGGGGGGGGGGGGGGGGGGGGGGGGGGGGGGGGGGGGGGGGGGGGGGGGGGGGGGGGGGGGGGGGGGGGGGGGGGGGGGGGGGGGGGGGGGGGGGGGGGGGGGGGGCTTGAAGTGGATACCCTAAAATGCGCAAGATAAGTGTGAGTGCTATGGATGGCCTTCTCGTAGGGAGACGGGAGCAGATCCATAGTGGTGTATTGATATGGTGAATATGTGGACTCGTGTGCGCCACCTCCAAAGAGTTACTTGCAGTCGTAGTTTAGGATAGCCACCGAGTCAAAGCTGGCTTGCTGCTGTTAAACTCCACCACCCCCTTTTTGTTGATACCGATGCATATGTAGTTAGTTCTGATGTAAGTCTTGCTCGGTACATTTGTACTCATGTTTGCTTAATTTATGTTTTTGCAGAGAGACTTTAGTCTCGCTAGTAGTTCCGCATGGACTTCGCCGTTTAGCTTGTTACCTCAGCTACGATCTTGTGCCCTCGGCAGGGTCTTGTAGATAGTCAGGCTTCTCAGCCTTCTTCATTTGTAGTTGTCTGTACTCAGACAATGTTAAGCTTCCGCATGTGCTATTGCTTGTATGACTTGAATGTTGGGTCATGAGACCATGTTTGTAATACTTGACTCTTCGGAGCCTTATGAATAAATACTTTGAGTCGTAGAGTTTTGTTGTGATGCCATGTTGTATTTACACATATCGAGCATATTGTGTGTATGATTGAAATGCTTGGTATGTGTGGGATCCGACAACCTAGTTGTCTATCCTTGGTAGCCTCTCTTATGGGGAAATGTAGTCTAGTGCTTCCACTGAGCCATGGTAGTCTGCTACAGCCCGGTTTACAGGAGTCCTGTTAGCCCAGCTACTACTGCTCCGGAACACTTAGACTGGCCGGCATGTGTCCTTCTTCGATCCTGTGTCTGTCCCTTCGGGGAAATGTCACGCGGTGTCTTTCGGAGTCCTGTTAGCCTGCTACAGCCCGGATTCCCGGAGTCCTGCTAGCCCAGTTGCTACAGCCCGAATTCACTCGCTGATGACCGACACGTTCGTTGTTGGGACATGTATGCCTGTCCCTGTAAGTTAGTGCCACTTTGGGTTCACGACTAGTCATGTCGGCCCGGGTTCTCTGTCATATGGATGCTAGCGGCACTATCATATACGTGAGCCAAAAGGCGCAAATGGTCCCGGGCCAGGTAAGGTGGCACCCGTGGGAATACCGTGCGTGAGGCTGCAAAGTGATATGATGTGTTACATGCTAGATCGATGTGGCTTAGGATCGGGGTGGGGGGGGGGGGGGGGGGGGGGGGGGGGGGGGGGGGGGGGGGGGGGGGGGGGGGGGGGGGGGGGGGGGGGGGGGGGGGGGGGGGGGGGGGGGGGGGGGGGGGGGGGGGGGGGGGGGGGGGGGGGGGGGGGGGGGGGGGGGGGGGGGGGGGGGGGGGGGGGGGGGGGGGGGGGGGGGGGGGGGGGGGGGGGGGGGGGGGGGGGGGGGGGGGGGGGGGGGGGGGGGGGGGGGGGGGGGGGGGGGGGGGGGGGGGGGGGGGGGGGGGGGGGGGGGGGGGGGGGGGGGGGGGGGGGGGGGGGGGGGGGGGGGGGGGGGGGGGGGGGGGGGGGGGGGGGGGGGGGGGGGGGGGGGGGGGGGGGGGGGGGGGGGGGGGGGGGGGGGGGGGGGGGGGGGGGGGGGGGGGGGGGGGGGGGGGGGGGGGGGGGGGGGGGGGGGGGGGGGGGGGGGGGGGGGGGGGGGGGGGGGGGGGGGGGGGGGGGGGGGGGGGGGGGGGGGGGGGGGGGGGGGGGGGGGGGGGGGGGGGGGGGGGGGGGGGGGGGGGGGGGGGGGGGGGGGGGGGGGGGGGGGGGGGGGGGGGGGGGGGGGGGGGGGGGGGGGGGGGGGGGGGGGGGGGGGGGGGGGGGGGGGGGGGGGGGGGGGGGGGGGGGGGGGGGGGGGGGGGGGGGGGGGGGGGGGGGGGGGGGGGGGGGGGGGGGGGGGGGGGGGGGGGGGGGGGGGGGGGGGGGGGGGGGGGGGGGGGGGGGGGGGGGGGGGGGGGGGGGGGGGGGGGGGGGGGGGGGGGGGGGGGGGGGGGGGGGGGGGGGGGGGGGGGGGGGGGGGGGGGGGGGGGGGGGGGGGGGGGGGGGGGGGGGGGGGGGGGGGGGGGGGGGGGGGGGGGGGGGGGGGGGGGGGGGGGGGGGGGGGGGGGGGGGGGGGGGGGGGGGGGGGGGGGGGGGGGGGGGGGGGGGGGGGGGGGGGGGGGGGGGGGGGGGGGGGGGGGGGGGGGGGGGGGGGGGGGGGGGGGGGGGGGGGGGGGGGGGGGGGGGGGGGGGGGGGGGGGGGGGGGGGGGGGGGGGGGGGGGGGGGGGGGGGGGGGGGGGGGGGGGGGGGGGGGGGGGGGGGGGGGGGGGGGGGGGGGGGGGGGGGGGGGGGGGGGGGGGGGGGGGGGGGGGGGGGGGGGGGGGGGGGGGGGGGGGGGGGGGGGGGGGGGGGGGGGGGGGGGGGGGGGGGGGGGGGGGGGGGGGGGGGGGGGGGGGGGGGGGGGGGGGGGGGGGGGGGGGGGGGGGGGGGGGGGGGGGGGGGGGGGGGGGGGGGGGGGGGGGGGGGGGGGGGGGGGGGGGGGGGGGGGGGGGGGGGGGGGGGGGGGGGGGGGGGGGGGGGGGGGGGGGGGGGGGGGGGGGGGGGGGGGGGGGGGGGGGGGGGGGGGGGGGGGGGGGGGGGGGGGGGGGGGGGGGGGGGGGGGGGGGGGGGGGGGGGGGGGGGGGGGGGGGGGGGGGGGGGGGGGGGGGGGGGGGGGGGGGGGGGGGGGGGGGGGGGGGGGGGGGGGGGGGGGGGGGGGGGGGGGGGGGGGGGGGGGGGGGGGGGGGGGGGGGGGGGGGGGGGGGGGGGGGGGGGGGGGGGGGGGGGGGGGGGGGGGGGGGGGGGGGGGGGGGGGGGGGGGGGGGGGGGGGGGGGGGGGGGGGGGGGGGGGGGGGGGGGGGGGGGGGGGGGGGGGGGGGGGGGGGGGGGGGGGGGGGGGGGGGGGGGGGGGGGGGGGGGGGGGGGGGGGGGGGGGGGGGGGGGGGGGGGGGGGGGGGGGGGGGGGGGGGGGGGGGGGGGGGGGGGGGGGGGGGGGGGGGGGGGGGGGGGGGGGGGGGGGGGGGGGGGGGGGGGGGGGGGGGGGGGGGGGGGGGGGGGGGGGGGGGGGGGGGGGGGGGGGGGGGGGGGGGGGGGGGGGGGGGGGGGGGGGGGGGGGGGGGGGGGGGGGGGGGGGGGGGGGGGGGGGGGGGGGGGGGGGGGGGGGGGGGGGGGGGGGGGGGGGGGGGGGGGGGGGGGGGGGGGGGGGGGGGGGGGGGGGGGGGGGGGGGGGGGGGGGGGGGGGGGGGGGGGGGGGGGGGGGGGGGGGGGGGGGGGGGGGGGGGGGGGGGGGGGGGGGGGGGGGGGGGGGGGGGGGGGGGGGGGGGGGGGGGGGGGGGGGGGGGGGGGGGGGGGGGGGGGGGGGGGGGGGGGGGGGGGGGGGGGGGGGGGGGGGGGGGGGGGGGGGGGGGGGGGGGGGGGGGGGGGGGGGGGGGGGGGGGGGGGGGGGGGGGGGGGGGGGGGGGGGGGGGGGGGGGGGGGGGGGGGGGGGGGGGGGGGGGGGGGGGGGGGGGGGGGGGGGGGGGGGGGGGGGGGGGGGGGGGGGGGGGGGGGGGGGGGGGGGGGGGGGGGGGGGGGGGGGGGGGGGGGGGGGGGGGGGGGGGGGGGGGGGGGGGGGGGGGGGGGGGGGGGGGGGGGGGGGGGGGGGGGGGGGGGGGGGGGGGGGGGGGGGGGGGGGGGGGGGGGGGGGGGGGGGGGGGGGGGGGGGGGGGGGGGGGGGGGGGGGGGGGGGGGGGGGGGGGGGGGGGGGGGGGGGGGGGGGGGGGGGGGGGGGGGGGGGGGGGGGGGGGGGGGGGGGGGGGGGGGGGGGGGGGGGGGGGGGGGGGGGGGGGGGGGGGGGGGGGGGGGGGGGGGGGGGGGGGGGGGGGGGGGGGGGGGGGGGGGGGGGGGGGGGGGGGGGGGGGGGGGGGGGGGGGGGGGGGGGGGGGGGGGGGGGGGGGGGGGGGGGGGGGGGGGGGGGGGGGGGGGGGGGGGGGGGGGGGGGGGGGGGGGGGGGGGGGGGGGGGGGGGGGGGGGGGGGGGGGGGGGGGGGGGGGGGGGGGGGGGGGGGGGGGGGGGGGGGGGGGGGGGGGGGGGGGGGGGGGGGGGGGGGGGGGGGGGGGGGGGGGGGGGGGGGGGGGGGGGGGGGGGGGGGGGGGGGGGGGGGGGGGGGGGGGGGGGGGGGGGGGGGGGGGGGGGGGGGGGGGGGGGGGGGGGGGGGGGGGGGGGGGGGGGGGGGGGGGGGGGGGGGGGGGGGGGGGGGGGGGGGGGGGGGGGGGGGGGGGGGGGGGGGGGGGGGGGGGGGGGGGGGGGGGGGGGGGGGGGGGGGGGGGGGGGGGGGGGGGGGGGGGGGGGGGGGGGGGGGGGGGGGGGGGGGGGGGGGGGGGGGGGGGGGGGGGGGGGGGGGGGGGGGGGGGGGGGGGGGGGGGGGGGGGGGGGGGGGGGGGGGGGGGGGGGGGGGGGGGGGGGGGGGGGGGGGGGGGGGGGGGGGGGGGGGGGGGGGGGGGGGGGGGGGGGGGGGGGGGGGGGGGGGGGGGGGGGGGGGGGGGGGGGGGGGGGGGGGGGGGGGGGGGGGGGGGGGGGGGGGGGGGGGGGGGGGGGGGGGGGGGGGGGGGGGGGGGGGGGGGGGGGGGGGGGGGGGGGGGGGGGGGGGGGGGGGGGGGGGGGGGGGGGGGGGGGGGGGGGGGGGGGGGGGGGGGGGGGGGGGGGGGGGGGGGGGGGGGGGGGGGGGGGGGGGGGGGGGGGGGGGGGGGGGGGGGGGGGGGGGGGGGGGGGGGGGGGGGGGGGGGGGGGGGGGGGGGGGGGGGGGGGGGGGGGGGGGGGGGGGGGGGGGGGGGGGGGGGGGGGGGGGGGGGGGGGGGGGGGGGGGGGGGGGGGGGGGGGGGGGGGGGGGGGGGGGGGGGGGGGGGGGGGGGGGGGGGGGGGGGGGGGGGGGGGGGGGGGGGGGGGGGGGGGGGGGGGGGGGGGGGGGGGGGGGGGGGGGGGGGGGGGGGGGGGGGGGGGGGGGGGGGGGGGGGGGGGGGGGGGGGGGGGGGGGGGGGGGGGGGGGGGGGGGGGGGGGGGGGGGGGGGGGGGGGGGGGGGGGGGGGGGGGGGGGGGGGGGGGGGGGGGGGGGGGGGGGGGGGGGGGGGGGGGGGGGGGGGGGGGGGGGGGGGGGGGGGGGGGGGGGGGGGGGGGGGGGGGGGGGGGGGGGGGGGGGGGGGGGGGGGGGGGGGGGGGGGGGGGGGGGGGGGGGGGGGGGGGGGGGGGGGGGGGGGGGGGGGGGGGGGGGGGGGGGGGGGGGGGGGGGGGGGGGGGGGGGGGGGGGGGGGGGGGGGGGGGGGGGGGGGGGGGGGGGGGGGGGGGGGGGGGGGGGGGGGGGGGGGGGGGGGGGGGGGGGGGGGGGGGGGGGGGGGGGGGGGGGGGGGGGGGGGGGGGGGGGGGGGGGGGGGGGGGGGGGGGGGGGGGGGGGGGGGGGGGGGGGGGGGGGGGGGGGGGGGGGGGGGGGGGGGGGGGGGGGGGGGGGGGGGGGGGGGGGGGGGGGGGGGGGGGGGGGGGGGGGGGGGGGGGGGGGGGGGGGGGGGGGGGGGGGGGGGGGGGGGGGGGGGGGGGGGGGGGGGGGGGGGGGGGGGGGGGGGGGGGGGGGGGGGGGGGGGGGGGGGGGGGGGGGGGGGGGGGGGGGGGGGGGGGGGGGGGGGGGGGGGGGGGGGGGGGGGGGGGGGGGGGGGGGGGGGGGGGGGGGGGGGGGGGGGGGGGGGGGGGGGGGGGGGGGGGGGGGGGGGGGGGGGGGGGGGGGGGGGGGGGGGGGGGGGGGGGGGGGGGGGGGGGGGGGGGGGGGGGGGGGGGGGGGGGGGGGGGGGGGGGGGGGGGGGGGGGGGGGGGGGGGGGGGGGGGGGGGGGGGGGGGGGGGGGGGGGGGGGGGGGGGGGGGGGGGGGGGGGGGGGGGGGGGGGGGGGGGGGGGGGGGGGGGGGGGGGGGGGGGGGGGGGGGGGGGGGGGGGGGGGGGGGGGGGGGGGGGGGGGGGGGGGGGGGGGGGGGGGGGGGGGGGGGGGGGGGGGGGGGGGGGGGGGGGGGGGGGGGGGGGGGGGGGGGGGGGGGGGGGGGGGGGGGGGGGGGGGGGGGGGGGGGGGGGGGGGGGGGGGGGGGGGGGGGGGGGGGGGGGGGGGGGGGGGGGGGGGGGGGGGGGGGGGGGGGGGGGGGGGGGGGGGGGGGGGGGGGGGGGGGGGGGGGGGGGGGGGGGGGGGGGGGGGGGGGGGGGGGGGGGGGGGGGGGGGGGGGGGGGGGGGGGGGGGGGGGGGGGGGGGGGGGGGGGGGGGGGGGGGGGGGGGGGGGGGGGGGGGGGGGGGGGGGGGGGGGGGGGGGGGGGGGGGGGGGGGGGGGGGGGGGGGGGGGGGGGGGGGGGGGGGGGGGGGGGGGGGGGGGGGGGGGGGGGGGGGGGGGGGGGGGGGGGGGGGGGGGGGGGGGGGGGGGGGGGGGGGGGGGGGGGGGGGGGGGGGGGGGGGGGGGGGGGGGGGGGGGGGGGGGGGGGGGGGGGGGGGGGGGGGGGGGGGGGGGGGGGGGGGGGGGGGGGGGGGGGGGGGGGGGGGGGGGGGGGGGGGGGGGGGGGGGGGGGGGGGGGGGGGGGGGGGGGGGGGGGGGGGGGGGGGGGGGGGGGGGGGGGGGGGGGGGGGGGGGGGGGGGGGGGGGGGGGGGGGGGGGGGGGGGGGGGGGGGGGGGGGGGGGGGGGGGGGGGGGGGGGGGGGAAAAATTTCCATGTGATGCTCAACTCAAAATCCTACACCTACCAATCCCTTCTAGTGAAGCCATTGGAAATCTCATACAGTTCAGTCAATTTCTTCAGTGACAGAGACGAAGTTCTTCTGGTCTCTGAGGAATTTATTCTGACTGAGGAGTTAGGAATTCGCCAGTGCGGATTGCCTACACAGTGAGGATCATGATAGCCCTGAGGTATTTGATACTCAAAATTCCGACCGTTGCTGTGCTACGCGCCAGCTGTCCCAAAATATCTACCCACCTAACGGTCATATCATTGAAGGGCATTTATGTCTTGTCAGGACCCTGATTCTAAGTCACACCGATCTAGCATGTAACACATCATATCACTTTGCGGCCTCACGCACGGTATTCCCACGGGTGCCACCTTACCTGGCCCGGGACCGTTTGCGCCTTTTGGCTCACGTATATGATAGTGTCGCTAGCATCCATATGACAGAGAACCCAGGCCGACATGACTAGTCATGAACCCAAAGTGGCACTAACTTACGGGGACAGGCATACATGACCCAGTCTCGAACGTGTCGGTCATCAACGTGTGAATCCGGGCTGTAGCAACTGGGCTAACAGGACTCCGGGAACCCGGGCTGTAGCAGGCTAGCAGGATTCCTGAAATCACCACGTGACATTTCCCCGAAGGGACAGACACAGGAATGAATTGGGACACATGCCGGCCAGTCTAAGTGTTCCGGAGCAGTAGTAACTGGGCTAGCAGGACTCCGGTAAACCGGGCTGTAGCAGAATACCATGGCTCAGTGGAAGCACCAGACTACATTTCCCCATAAGAGAGGCTACCAAGGATAGACAACTAGGTTGTCGGATCCCACACATACCAAGCATTTCAGTAACATACACACAATATACCCGATATATGCAAATACAACATGGCATCACAACAAAACTCTATGACTCAAAGTATTTATTCATTAGGCTCCGAGGAGCCGGATATTACAAACATGGGTCTGATGACCCAACATACAGAGCATACAAGCTTCAAGCGGAAGCAAAACCTGTCTGAGTACAGACAACTACAAATGAAAAAGGCTGAGAAGCCTGACTATCTACAAGACCCTGCCGAGGGCACAAGATCGTAGCTGAGGTAACAAGCTAAACGGCGAAGTCCACGCGGAACTACTAGCGAGACTGAAGTCTCTCTGCAAAAACATAGGGGGGGGGGGGGGGGGGGGGGGGGGGGGGGGGGGGGGGGGGGGGGGGGGGGGGGGGGGGGGGGGGGGGGGGGGGGGGGGGGGGGGGGGGGGGGGGGGGGGGGGGGGGGGGGGGGGGGGGGGGGGGGGGGGGGGGGGGGGGGGGGGGGGGGGGGGGGGGGGGGGGGGGGGGGGGGGGGGGGGGGGGGGGGGGGGGGGGGGGGGGGGGGGGGGGGGGGGGGGGGGGGGGGGGGGGGGGGGGGGGGGGGGGGGGGGGGGGGGGGGGGGGGGGGGGGGGGGGGGGGGGGGGGGGGGGGGGGGGGGGGGGGGGGGGGGGGGGGGGGGGGGGGGGGGGGGGGGGGGGGGGGGGGGGGGGGGGGGGGGGGGGGGGGGGGGGGGGGGGGGGGGGGGGGGGGGGGGGGGGGGGGGGGGGGGGGGGGGGGGGGGGGGGGGGGGGGGGGGGGGGGGGGGGGGGGGGGGGGGGGGGGGGGGGGGGGGGGGGGGGGGGGGGGGGGGGGGGGGGGGGGGGGGGGGGGGGGGGGGGGGGGGGGGGGGGGGGGGGGGGGGGGGGGGGGGGGGGGGGGGGGGGGGGGGGGGGGGGGGGGGGGGGGGGGGGGGGGGGGGGGGGGGGGGGGGGGGGGGGGGGGGGGGGGGGGGGGGGGGGGGGGGGGGGGGGGGGGGGGGGGGGGGGGGGGGGGGGGGGGGGGGGGGGGGGGGGGGGGGGGGGGGGGGGGGGGGGGGGGGGGGGGGGGGGGGGGGGGGGGGGGGGGGGGGGGGGGGGGGGGGGGGGGGGGGGGGGGGGGGGGGGGGGGGGGGGGGGGGGGGGGGGGGGGGGGGGGGGGGGGGGGGGGGGGGGGGGGGGGGGGGGGGGGGGGGGGGGGGGGGGGGGGGGGGGGGGGGGGGGGGGGGGGGGGGGGGGGGGGGGGGGGGGGGGGGGGGGGGGGGGGGGGGGGGGGGGGGGGGGGGGGGGGGGGGGGGGGGGGGGGGGGGGGGGGGGGGGGGGGGGGGGGGGGGGGGGGGGGGGGGGGGGGGGGGGGGGGGGGGGGGGGGGGGGGGGGGGGGGGGGGGGGGGGGGGGGGGGGGGGGGGGGGGGGGGGGGGGGGGGGGGGGGGGGGGGGGGGGGGGGGGGGGGGGGGGGGGGGGGGGGGGGGGGGGGGGGGGGGGGGGGGGGGGGGGGGGGGGGGGGGGGGGGGGGGGGGGGGGGGGGGGGGGGGGGGGGGGGGGGGGGGGGGGGGGGGGGGGGGGGGGGGGGGGGGGGGGGGGGGGGGGGGGGGGGGGGGGGGGGGGGGGGGGGGGGGGGGGGGGGGGGGGGGGGGGGGGGGGGGGGGGGGGGGGGGGGGGGGGGGGGGGGGGGGGGGGGGGGGGGGGGGGGGGGGGGGGGGGGGGGGGGGGGGGGGGGGGGGGGGGGGGGGGGGGGGGGGGGGGGGGGGGGGGGGGGGGGGGGGGGGGGGGGGGGGGGGGGGGGGGGGGGGGGGGGGGGGGGGGGGGGGGGGGGGGGGGGGGGGGGGGGGGGGGGGGGGGGGGGGGGGGGGGGGGGGGGGGGGGGGGGGGGGGGGGGGGGGGGGGGGGGGGGGGGGGGGGGGGGGGGGGGGGGGGGGGGGGGGGGGGGGGGGGGGGGGGGGGGGGGGGGGGGGGGGGGGGGGGGGGGGGGGGGGGGGGGGGGGGGGGGGGGGGGGGGGGGGGGGGGGGGGGGGGGGGGGGGGGGGGGGGGGGGGGGGGGGGGGGGGGGGGGGGGGGGGGGGGGGGGGGGGGGGGGGGGGGGGGGGGGGGGGGGGGGGGGGGGGGGGGGGGGGGGGGGGGGGGGGGGGGGGGGGGGGGGGGGGGGGGGGGGGGGGGGGGGGGGGGGGGGGGGGGGGGGGGGGGGGGGGGGGGGGGGGGGGGGGGGGGGGGGGGGGGGGGGGGGGGGGGGGGGGGGGGGGGGGGGGGGGGGGGGGGGGGGGGGGGGGGGGGGGGGGGGGGGGGGGGGGGGGGGGGGGGGGGGGGGGGGGGGGGGGGGGGGGGGGGGGGGGGGGGGGGGGGGGGGGGGGGGGGGGGGGGGGGGGGGGGGGGGGGGGGGGGGGGGGGGGGGGGGGGGGGGGGGGGGGGGGGGGGGGGGGGGGGGGGGGGGGGGGGGGGGGGGGGGGGGGGGGGGGGGGGGGGGGGGGGGGGGGGGGGGGGGGGGGGGGGGGGGGGGGGGGGGGGGGGGGGGGGGGGGGGGGGGGGGGGGGGGGGGGGGGGGGGGGGGGGGGGGGGGGGGGGGGGGGGGGGGGGGGGGGGGGGGGGGGGGGGGGGGGGGGGGGGGGGGGGGGGGGGGGGGGGGGGGGGGGGGGGGGGGGGGGGGGGGGGGGGGGGGGGGGGGGGGGGGGGGGGGGGGGGGGGGGGGGGGGGGGGGGGGGGGGGGGGGGGGGGGGGGGGGGGGGGGGGGGGGGGGGGGGGGGGGGGGGGGGGGGGGGGGGGGGGGGGGGGGGGGGGGGGGGGGGGGGGGGGGGGGGGGGGGGGGGGGGGGGGGGGGGGGGGGGGGGGGGGGGGGGGGGGGGGGGGGGGGGGGGGGGGGGGGGGGGGGGGGGGGGGGGGGGGGGGGGGGGGGGGGGGGGGGGGGGGGGGGGGGGGGGGGGGGGGGGGGGGGGGGGGGGGGGGGGGGGGGGGGGGGGGGGGGGGGGGGGGGGGGGGGGGGGGGGGGGGGGGGGGGGGGGGGGGGGGGGGGGGGGGGGGGGGGGGGGGGGGGGGGGGGGGGGGGGGGGGGGGGGGGGGGGGGGGGGGGGGGGGGGGGGGGGGGGGGGGGGGGGGGGGGGGGGGGGGGGGGGGGGGGGGGGGGGGGGGGGGGGGGGGGGGGGGGGGGGGGGGGGGGGGGGGGGGGGGGGGGGGGGGGGGGGGGGGGGGGGGGGGGGGGGGGGGGGGGGGGGGGGGGGGGGGGGGGGGGGGGGGGGGGGGGGGGGGGGGGGGGGGGGGGGGGGGGGGGGGGGGGGGGGGGGGGGGGGGGGGGGGGGGGGGGGGGGGGGGGGGGGGGGGGGGGGGGGGGGGGGGGGGGGGGGGGGGGGGGGGGGGGGGGGGGGGGGGGGGGGGGGGGGGGGGGGGGGGGGGGGGGGGGGGGGGGGGGGGGGGGGGGGGGGGGGGGGGGGGGGGGGGGGGGGGGGGGGGGGGGGGGGGGGGGGGGGGGGGGGGGGGGGGGGGGGGGGGGGGGGGGGGGGGGGGGGGGGGGGGGGGGGGGGGGGGGGGGGGGGGGGGGGGGGGGGGGGGGGGGGGGGGGGGGGGGGGGGGGGGGGGGGGGGGGGGGGGGGGGGGGGGGGGGGGGGGGGGGGGGGGGGGGGGGGGGGGGGGGGGGGGGGGGGGGGGGGGGGGGGGGGGGGGGGGGGGGGGGGGGGGGGGGGGGGGGGGGGGGGGGGGGGGGGGGGGGGGGGGGGGGGGGGGGGGGGGGGGGGGGGGGGGGGGGGGGGGGGGGGGGGGGGGGGGGGGGGGGGGGGGGGGGGGGGGGGGGGGGGGGGGGGGGGGGGGGGGGGGGGGGGGGGGGGGGGGGGGGGGGGGGGGGGGGGGGGGGGGGGGGGGGGGGGGGGGGGGGGGGGGGGGGGGGGGGGGGGGGGGGGGGGGGGGGGGGGGGGGGGGGGGGGGGGGGGGGGGGGGGGGGGGGGGGGGGGGGGGGGGGGGGGGGGGGGGGGGGGGGGGGGGGGGGGGGGGGGGGGGGGGGGGGGGGGGGGGGGGGGGGGGGGGGGGGGGGGGGGGGGGGGGGGGGGGGGGGGGGGGGGGGGGGGGGGGGGGGGGGGGGGGGGGGGGGGGGGGGGGGGGGGGGGGGGGGGGGGGGGGGGGGGGGGGGGGGGGGGGGGGGGGGGGGGGGGGGGGGGGGGGGGGGGGGGGGGGGGGGGGGGGGGGGGGGGGGGGGGGGGGGGGGGGGGGGGGGGGGGGGGGGGGGGGGGGGGGGGGGGGGGGGGGGGGGGGGGGGGGGGGGGGGGGGGGGGGGGGGGGGGGGGGGGGGGGGGGGGGGGGGGGGGGGGGGGGGGGGGGGGGGGGGGGGGGGGGGGGGGGGGGGGGGGGGGGGGGGGGGGGGGGGGGGGGGGGGGGGGGGGGGGGGGGGGGGGGGGGGGGGGGGGGGGGGGGGGGGGGGGGGGGGGGGGGGGGGGGGGGGGGGGGGGGGGGGGGGGGGGGGGGGGGGGGGGGGGGGGGGGGGGGGGGGGGGGGGGGGGGGGGGGGGGGGGGGGGGGGGGGGGGGGGGGGGGGGGGGGGGGGGGGGGGGGGGGGGGGGGGGGGGGGGGGGGGGGGGGGGGGGGGGGGGGGGGGGGGGGGGGGGGGGGGGGGGGGGGGGGGGGGGGGGGGGGGGGGGGGGGGGGGGGGGGGGGGGGGGGGGGGGGGGGGGGGGGGGGGGGGGGGGGGGGGGGGGGGGGGGGGGGGGGGGGGGGGGGGGGGGGGGGGGGGGGGGGGGGGGGGGGGGGGGGGGGGGGGGGGGGGGGGGGGGGGGGGGGGGGGGGGGGGGGGGGGGGGGGGGGGGGGGGGGGGGGGGGGGGGGGGGGGGGGGGGGGGGGGGGGGGGGGGGGGGGGGGGGGGGGGGGGGGGGGGGGGGGGGGGGGGGGGGGGGGGGGGGGGGGGGGGGGGGGGGGGGGGGGGGGGGGGGGGGGGGGGGGGGGGGGGGGGGGGGGGGGGGGGGGGGGGGGGGGGGGGGGGGGGGGGGGGGGGGGGGGGGGGGGGGGGGGGGGGGGGGGGGGGGGGGGGGGGGGGGGGGGGGGGGGGGGGGGGGGGGGGGGGGGGGGGGGGGGGGGGGGGGGGGGGGGGGGGGGGGGGGGGGGGGGGGGGGGGGGGGGGGGGGGGGGGGGGGGGGGGGGGGGGGGGGGGGGGGGGGGGGGGGGGGGGGGGGGGGGGGGGGGGGGGGGGGGGGGGGGGGGGGGGGGGGGGGGGGGGGGGGGGGGGGGGGGGGGGGGGGGGGGGGGGGGGGGGGGGGGGGGGGGGGGGGGGGGGGGGGGGGGGGGGGGGGGGGGGGGGGGGGGGGGGGGGGGGGGGGGGGGGGGGGGGGGGGGGGGGGGGGGGGGGGGGGGGGGGGGGGGGGGGGGGGGGGGGGGGGGGGGGGGGGGGGGGGGGGGGGGGGGGGGGGGGGGGGGGGGGGGGGGGGGGGGGGGGGGGGGGGGGGGGGGGGGGGGGGGGGGGGGGGGGGGGGGGGGGGGGGGGGGGGGGGGGGGGGGGGGGGGGGGGGGGGGGGGGGGGGGGGGGGGGGGGGGGGGGGGGGGGGGGGGGGGGGGGGGGGGGGGGGGGGGGGGGGGGGGGGGGGGGGGGGGGGGGGGGGGGGGGGGGGGGGGGGGGGGGGGGGGGGGGGGGGGGGGGGGGGGGGGGGGGGGGGGGGGGGGGGGGGGGGGGGGGGGGGGGGGGGGGGGGGGGGGGGGGGGGGGGGGGGGGGGGGGGGGGGGGGGGGGGGGGGGGGGGGGGGGGGGGGGGGGGGGGGGGGGGGGGGGGGGGGGGGGGGGGGGGGGGGGGGGGGGGGGGGGGGGGGGGGGGGGGGGGGGGGGGGGGGGGGGGGGGGGGGGGGGGGGGGGGGGGGGGGGGGGGGGGGGGGGGGGGGGGGGGGGGGGGGGGGGGGGGGGGGGGGGGGGGGGGGGGGGGGGGGGGGGGGGGGGGGGGGGGGGGGGGGGGGGGGGGGGGGGGGGGGGGGGGGGGGGGGGGGGGGGGGGGGGGGGGGGGGGGGGGGGGGGGGGGGGGGGGGGGGGGGGGGGGGGGGGGGGGGGGGGGGGGGGGGGGGGGGGGGGGGGGGGGGGGGGGGGGGGGGGGGGGGGGGGGGGGGGGGGGGGGGGGGGGGGGGGGGGGGGGGGGGGGGGGGGGGGGGGGGGGGGGGGGGGGGGGGGGGGGGGGGGGGGGGGGGGGGGGGGGGGGGGGGGGGGGGGGGGGGGGGGGGGGGGGGGGGGGGGGGGGGGGGGGGGGGGGGGGGGGGGGGGGGGGGGGGGGGGGGGGGGGTACTGATTGATTTGACGATAGCCCACACTCAAATCAAAGAATTGATAAGACAATAGGTCCAGCAACTGATCACAGGGACCAATCAATGAAGATATCATCTTTCTTCAACACACACTACACAAGAATATCCCTTTGGAACAAACTAAGTTAGGCAAGCTTTTATCTTCCAATTCTCCAAGTTGTTGTCTAGCTTAACCAACTAGCTCAGGGATATCCAACACAGATTCTTGGAGAAAGGGTGGTTCACAAGAAACCAACTTGATCACGAGCTCAACATAACAGTCAGGGGACAACCTGGTAATACTTCCGAGAAGATATTCGGAAAATCACGAACCACCGGTATGTTACTAAGCTTGAGAACAATCTTGCTTTTGAGGGCAAGACGACATGATCAAATGAGTGAGGACTTGAAATAATTCCTAACTCATTGGTCGAGGAGTGCACCAGAAAGATGGACAAGGTAGCACGATCAATCTTAGAATGATGATTCACTAACCAACATGCTAAGAATGAAATTATTATCC
>JAAAWM010008593.1:0-15222 GCA_036873465.1 Thinopyrum obtusiflorum
AGACCGTTAGCGGAAGCGTCTAGTGACGCGGTCGATGTAGTCGAACAGCTTCGTGATCGACCGATCAAGTGTCGAACATACGGCACCTCCGAGTTCTAACACACGTTCAGCTCGGTGACGTCCCTCGCCTTCTAGATCCAGCTAGTCGTCGAGGTAGTAGATGAGTTCCGTCAGCACGACGGCGTGGTGACGGTGACGGTGTAGAGATTCCGGCAGGGCTTCGCCTAAGCACTCCGGAAATATGACTGTGGCTCTAAATGGTGGAGGGGGGCGCCGCACACGGCTAAGTCAATTGTGTGTCTAGAGGGGGCGCCCCCCTCCGTATATAAAGGAGGGAGGGAGGGGAGGCCAGCCCCCTAGGGGAGGCGCACCAAGTAGGGGACTCCTACTAGGACTCCTACTCCTAGTAGGAGTCCACCAAGAGGGGAAGGAAGAGGGGAAGAGGGAGAAGGAAAAAGGGGTGTTGCGCCCCCCAACCCCTTGTCCAATTCGGACCAGCAAGGGGAGGGGCGCAGCAGCCCCTGCGGCCTGCTCCTCTCTTTCCCGTATGGCCCAATAAGGCCCATAACTTCCCCCGGTGAATTCCCGTAATTCCCCGGTACTCCGAAAAATACCCGAATCACTCGGAACCTTTCCGACGTCCGAATATAGCCTTCCAATATATCGATCTTTACCTCTCGGACATTCCGAGACTCATCGTCATGTCCATGATCTCATCCGGGACTCCGAACTACCTTCGGTCACCAATCACATAACTCATATTACGTCATCGAACCTTAAGTGTGCCGACCCTACGGGTTCGGGAACTATGTAGACATGACCGAGATGACTCCCAGGTCAATAACCAATAGCGGAATCTGGATACTCATATTGGCTCCTACATATTCCACGAAGATCTTTATCGGTTGAACCTCTTATATCATCATACGTTGTTCCCTTTGTCCTGCGGTATGTTACTTGCCCGAGACTTGATCGTCGGTATCCCATACCTAGTTCAATCTCATTACTGGCAAGTCTCTTTACTCATTCCGTAATACTTCATCCTACAGCTAACTCATTAGCCACGGTGCTTGCAAGGCTTCTGTGATGCCGTATTACCGGGGGGGGGGGGGGGGGGGGGGGGGGGGGGGGGGGGGGGGGGGGGGGGGGGGGGGGGGGGGGGGGGGGGGGGGGGGGGGGGGGGGGGGGGGGGGGGGGGGGGGGGGGGGGGGGGGGGGGGGGGGGGGGGGGGGGGGGGGGGGGGGGGGGGGGGGGGGGGGGGGGGGGGGGGGGGGGGGGGGGGGGGGGGGGGGGGGGGGGGGGGGGGGGGGGGGGGGGGGGGGGGGGGGGGGGGGGGGGGGGGGGGGGGGGGGGGGGGGGGGGGGGGGGGGGGGGGGGGGGGGGGGGGGGGGGGGGGGGGGGGGGGGGGGGGGGGGGGGGGGGGGGGGGGGGGGGGGGGGGGGGGGGGGGGGGGGGGGGGGGGGGGGGGGGGGGGGGGGGGGGGGGGGGGGGGGGGGGGGGGGGGGGGGGGGGGGGGGGGGGGGGGGGGGGGGGGGGGGGGGGGGGGGGGGGGGGGGGGGGGGGGGGGGGGGGGGGGGGGGGGGGGGGGGGGGGGGGGGGGGGGGGGGGGGGGGGGGGGGGGGGGGGGGGGGGGGGGGGGGGGGGGGGGGGGGGGGGGGGGGGGGGGGGGGGGGGGGGGGGGGGGGGGGGGGGGGGGGGGGGGGGGGGGGGGGGGGGGGGGGGGGGGGGGGGGGGGGGGGGGGGGGGGGGGGGGGGGGGGGGGGGGGGGGGGGGGGGGGGGGGGGGGGGGGGGGGGGGGGGGGGGGGGGGGGGGGGGGGGGGGGGGGGGGGGGGGGGGGGGGGGGGGGGGGGGGGGGGGGGGGGGGGGTTACTAAACCATACCCTACCTGTGGTAGGGACAAGTGGCAGCACGGATCAAGTATGGGGGTTACCAGAACAAGACTCGATCTATGGTCGACTCAGGGTGTTTAAGTTTTCCCTACAGTGGTTAGCACAACATATTTCATGGGTGGTACCCAACAGGGTCACTGTCTGGCATGTCCCAACATGCCCTTATTGATCACTCTCGTCACCATGAGATTTCAGTCCCACAACCAGTTTCTCGTGACCGATCTTTTCCTGCAGATTAGTCCGGACCAACATAGGCATATGTGACATGAGAAGACAACCATACTCACTCATAATTCATGTTTAAATGAAGGAAAAATAATTTCAAGGGATCATGCATGCATAGCTAGCAACCTGCAAATTTTATATGAATTCAACATATTCATAACTCAATTATTCTTGCAAACAAGCTACTATGCATTCACCATATCAAGTGCTCAAGATGCTTGCCTTGAGCACGCAGAAGTGTTGGGTGAACTCCAAAACTGTGAAAATTCTATCTTCACTCCATTTCCTATTTTCAAAAATATTGCAATTACCACATAAAGCCAAAACAGTGCTAAAAAGTTGTTTGGAAAATTTTGAAATAAATACTAAAATAAACTAGATGAAAAATGATGAATTTTAGAAAAAGAAACAAAACGGTTGCGGTTCGGAGAAGAAGACCTCGCCGGGTCGGTTGGGTGCTCCGTGAGGGTTGCAGAGGTGGAGGGAGTGGTGCCGTGGCTGGATGCGGCTCGAGGTGCATTTTATAGCACGGGGAAGCTCCTTCCGTCGCTTCCCGAAGAAGGCATGACGGCCGCGGCCATTCATGGCCATGGGTGAGGCCGTTAGGCTGGTGTTCGTGGTCGGCGGTAGTCGGTGGAGCGGTGGCCGCCCATATTTATGCCAGGGGGTGGCTGGCAAGCTCGAGGGCTCGCCACGCGTCCTGGCAGAGCCGTGCCCGAGAGGGAGACGACGGCGGCGGCTCGGGTCAGTGGTTGTCAGCGCTGGCCAGCGCCAGGTGATTAGAGGAGGTGTTGGCGAGGACCAGGGGAACTTGGTGCTCGAGCAGAGGATCAGGACGGGCAAGGGAAGGAGCTGGGGAGCGACAGGGGCTTGGGTGCCAGCGGCTGTGGTTCGGGCGCGCTGGTCGCGCTCTGGACATGCACAACAAGTGCTCGATGATTTTCTAGTGGCATCTACTGGGATCTAAACAAGCTAAAATTTAACAGGATGGTGCTTATGATCATGAGAGGGGTGATGGACAAGTTAGTTTGGCCAGAAGAGCAAGTGTGCAATGCATGTTAGGAAGATGCAATGATTCTGACTTGCCCACAGGCTGTTTGATAGAATGCCAGGGGAACGTAGAGGATTTTGTTAGGCCTGGCACTTGGCGGGATGGTGTCTCATTGGATGGTGGAGATTGTGGTGGAGTTTGTTTGGCAAGAAGAAAACTTGCTAGTGCAAGTTTGGAAGAATTTCAGTTCTGGACCAGATTTTGACGGAATTATTTGATGAACTAAAAAGTGGTAATTGAGGCTGATCTTCTGTACTTAAGGGTTTGGTTGGAAGGACTACTAGTGGGAAAAATTTCAGAAATATTGGAGCAAGGAAAATTAGGGTTGCAATTATAACCTAAGAATGGGACATAATTGAAAAGAGGATGTTTCACTCAAAAATTTCAAAAGACCAAGTTGGGTTTTTGCATAAAAGTGATCTATAGGCATCACATGACACCTCTTAATTTTCTAGAATTTTAATATAATTATTTAAAATAGTTGTAGTGCAACAGAAGCATTTCAGAGATTGAAAATGCTATTAAAAGAATTATTTTGGGGCAATTTTTATTATGAAAACTTTTCCTACTGTTATTTAAAATATAAATAAAATGATTTAAGAGAACTACCAAAGCCAACAATATTTTACAAAAATTTCTATATGGAGGGAAGAATTTTAGAAAACAGAAAACAGAAAAGATTCTGAAATTATATAAGGGTCTAATATAAATCAAAATTTTATTTCTGGCCAAATTTTTCTTAATAAAAACATGATTAAAATTTTGGGGTGTTATAGTATTCAGCCGCCCTTCCAGGTCCGCAACCTGAGCAGCTAGGCCATGGTTCTCCTCGACAAGCCCCAACAACGAGGAGTGCGCTCAAATCAACTTCAAAACATCAAGGACGGCATAAAAGGAACCAAGCACGGCTCCAAAACTGCAGCCGTACTTGGTCCCGAGGGCTACTACTACCGGGCAGGTACAAATCATACCTTGAATCCAGGCTCTACCAAAAGCTCCACCTCTCTCATGGTGGACCAGAGGCGGCTTAGGGCTTCATCAGTGGCCCCCAAGGGCGCCAGGACCTCCTTCGGCACCTCCGGGCCGTACCTCCCGGTAAGAAAGGAGGGGGCCTCCGTCGCGATCAGTGGAGGGCAGAATCCCTCCTGCCTCGGGCGACCGGTAGAGGCCCCAAGAGGCGCAATCATCAATGGCGCCATTGGGGGGGTAGTGCCGCTAACGGCGACCTTCCCTGTGGCAGACGGCGACGACACGCTAGCCAGCGGGAAGACAACCGCACACTTGGGCTACGTTTCCCCCTGAAGGATGGGTGGCAGGCTCGCATGTCCCTCGGCTTCAAGCGAGCCTGCCCCCTTGATGTCTACTGCGCAACTTTATTCTTGTAGACTCGTGTTGGGCCTCCAAGCGCAGAGTTTTGTAGGACAGTATCAATTTTCCCTCAAGTGGATGACCTAAGGTTTATCAATCCGTGGGAGGCATAGGATGAAGATGGTCTCTCTCAAACAACCATGCAACCAAATAACAAAAAGCCTCTTGTGTCCCCAACACACCCAATACAATGGCAAATTGTATAGGTGCACTAGTTCGGCGAAGAGATGGTGATAAAAGTGTAATATGGATGGTAGAAATATATTTTTATAATCTGAATAAATTAAAACTGCAAGGTAGAAAGTGATAAAATGGAGCACAAACGGTATTGCAATGCTTGAAAACAAGGCCTAGGGTCCGTACTTTCTCTAGTGCAATCTCTCAACAATGCTAATCTAATTGGATCATATAACCATCCCTCAACGTGCGATGAAGAATCACTCCAAAGTTCTTATCTAGCGGAGAACATAAGAAGAAATTGTTTGTAGGGTACGAAAACACCTTAAAGTTATTCTTTCCGTTCGATCTATTCAAGAGTTCGTACTAAAATAACACAAAGTTATTATTTCTATTCGATCTATCCAAGAGTTCGTACTGAAATAACACCATATGATACGCATCAACCAACTCTAATGTCACCTAGATACTCCAATGTCACCACAAGTATCCAGGAGTTAATTATATGATATGCATCAAACAATTTCATATTCATAATACTCAATCGAACACAAAGAACCTCAAAGAGTGCCCCAAGATTTCTACCGAAGAAACAAAAGACGAGAACGTGCATCAACCCCTATGCCTAGATTACCCCAATGTCACCTCGGGAATCCGCGAGTTGAGTGCCAAAACATATCTCAAGTGAATCAATATAATACCCCTTTGTCACCACGGGTATTCATATGCAAGACATATATCAAGTGCTCTCAAATCCATAAAAGTATTCAATCCGATAAAAACGAAATATCAAAGGAAAAACTCAATTCATCACAATAAGATAGAGAGGGGAAAATACCATATGATCCAAGTATAATAACAAAGCCTGCGATACATCAAGATCGTGCCATCTCAAGAACATGAGAGAGAGAGAGGTTAAACACATAGCTACTGCTACAAACCCTCAGCCCCGAGGGTGGACTACACCCTCCTCATCATGGTGGCCATAGGGATGATGAAGATGGCCTCCGGTGATGATCTCCCCCTCCGGCAGGGTGCCGGAATGGGGTCTAGATTGGTTTTTCGTGGCTACAGATGCTTGCGGTGGCGAAACTTCTGATCTAGGGTTACCCCCGGGGGTTTTGGAATATTTGGGAATTTATAGGGCGAAGAGGCGGTGCGGGAGGCCACCGAGATGGGCACAACCCACCAGGGCGCGTCTGGGCCCCCAGGCGCACCCAGGTGGGTTGTGCCCCCTTCGGGGCACCCCTTTGGTACTTATTTGGCCCACTGGATGTCTTCTGGTCCAAAAAAATCTCCAAAAAGTTTCGCTGCGTTTGGACTCCGTTTGGTATTAATTTTCTGCGAAGTAAAAAACAAGCAAAAAAAAGCAACTGGCACTGGGTACAATTTCAATAGGTTAGTCCCAAAAAAAATAAAGTTGCTATAAAATGATTGTAAAACATCCAAGAATGATAATATAATAGCATGGAACAATAAAAAATTATAGATACGTTGGAGACGTATCAGCATCCCCAAGCTTAGTTCCTGCTCGTCCTCTAGTAGGTAAATGATAAAAATAGAATTTTTGATGTGGAATGCTGCCTATCAGGTTCATCACATATTCTTTTCTTTTGTAGCATGGACATTTGGACTTTTATATGATTCAAAGCAATAGTCTAGTTTTGACATGAAGATTTCAATACTCAAGCATATCAATAAGCAACCATGTCTTTCAAAATATCAACACTAAAGCAAGTTATCCCTAGCCCATCATGCTCAATCATTGATCCATTCATGAAACACAGTCGTATATTAGCTACACCAAATGCTCAAGTACGATCATAGTGCCCCTTAGTTGGTGCTTTATAAGAGAAGATGGAGACTCGAATAAAAATAAAAATTGCATAAAGTAAATAGAAAGGCCCTTCGCAGAGGGAAGTAGGGATTTGTAGAGGTGCCTGAGCTCAAAGAGAAAAAAGATAGAGATAAAACATTTTGGGTGGCATGCTTTTCCTGTCAACGAAAACGATCGAGTAGTTCCCAGTACTTTCCATGCTAGATATATCATAGGCGGTTCCCAAACAAAAAATAAAGTTTATTCTTTTTTCCACCATACTTTCAATCCACGGCTAGCCATATCCACGGGTGCCGTCCATACCAACACTTTCCAAGGAATTTATTATTTGACAACATAAAGTAAATTCATTTTTCATTTCGGGACTGGGCATCCCTAATACCTTTGCCGTACTCTCGTGCAATGACAAGTGAATAAACACTCATCTTGAGAATAACACATCTAGCATGGAAAAATATCAGCCACCCCCTACCGTTTCATGAGCGGTACGAGCACACAAAAAGAAAAATTATTTTGAAAATTAGAGATGGCACATACAAATTTGCTTAGAACGGCACGGAAATATCGCATATAGGTAGGTATAGTGGACTCATGTGGCAAAACTGGGTTTAAGGATTTTGGATGCACAAGTAGTATTCCCACTTAGTACAAATGGAGGCTAGCAAATAGATTGAGAAGCAACCAACCAAGAAACGAAAATTTACATAAACGAGCATTGAGCATAACTAACACCGAATAATGCACCACAAGTAGGATGTAATTTCATTGCATAACTATTGACTTTCATGCTTGCATAGGGAATCACAAACCTTAACACCAGTATTCTTACTAAAGCATAATTACTCACCAACATGACTCACATATCATTATCATCATATCGCAAAACTATTACAAAGAATCAAGTTTATTTTGTCCAATGATCTTCATGAAAG
Organism: Thinopyrum obtusiflorum; assembly: GCA_036873465.1. NCBI lineage: Eukaryota > Viridiplantae > Streptophyta > Magnoliopsida > Poales > Poaceae > Thinopyrum > Thinopyrum obtusiflorum. The sequence goes on from JAAAWM010008593.1 coordinate 7,481, forward strand.
TTTTTATTATATCCTTCTTGAATATCTATCACTTTGGGACTAGTTTCGTATGTTGCTTTTGATATCTCAAATAAATTTATATGAAGAACATGAGCATAACAATTTTCATCTCTCAAAATAATATAAGTGAAGCATGAGAGAATTTCTTAAAAAATAATAAAGCACACCGTGCTCAAAAATATATAAGTGAAGCACTAGAGCAAATGACAAACTACTCCAAAAAGATATAAGTGAAGATCTTGCAAGTAGTTAAGTAAATGGGTAGCTATGTGAGGACTCTCTCTTATTTAAAAACTTTTAGCTCTAAGTATTTTATTAAAATAGCAAGCAAAAAAAAAATTAAATGACATTCCAAGAATAGCACAACTCATGTGAAGAAGCAAAAACTTAGGCTCAACCGATACTAACCGATAATTGTTGATGAAGAAAGGTGGGATGCCTACCGGGGCATCCCCAAGCTTAGATGCTTGAGACTTCTTGGAGTATTATCTTGGGATGCCTTGGGCATCCCCAAGCTTGAGCTTTTCTGTCTCCTTAATTCCTTTTATATCATGGTTTCCCTAAATCTTAAAAACTTCATCCACACAAAGCTCAACAAGAACTCATGAGATAAGTTAGTATAAATCAATGCACAACCTTACCATTCTCTACTGTAGAAATTCACTAAAAATATTATTAAACATTGCATACTAAATGCCTCTGCATATTTAATACTCCTATCCTCAAATAGAATCATTAAACAAGCAAACATATGCAAACAATGCGAACATAACAGCAATCTGTCTAAACAGGACAGTCTGTAAAGAGTGCAATTGTACTCATACTTCCCTAACTCCAAAATTTCTGAAACTTTACCACACTGTATAAAATTTATCATAGCATATTGTGCAACAAAATTCAACATTTTATCACATTCTGACTTTTCTCGGGAATTTTTGCAACAGCGATAAACTTTCTGTTTTGAAACAGCAACATGTAGACTTGCAAAATAAGCATGGTAAAGGCTATCCTTGACATTTTTATTGAAATGAAAGATGCAAAACATTATTCTAAATAACAGAAAGCAAATCCTAATAAAATAATATGACACTCCAAGCAAAACACATATCATGTGACGAATGAAACTGTAGCTCCAAGTGAGGTTACCGATAATGTTGGAGACGAAAGAGGGGATGCCTTCCGGGGCATCCCCAAGCTTAGTTGCTTGGATATTCCTTGAATATTACCTTGGGGTGCCTTGGGCATGACCAATATTAGGGTCTTGTCACTCCTTATTCTCCTCATATCAATATCTCACCCAAAACTTGAAAACTTCAATCACACAAAACATAACGGAACTTTGTGAGATGGGTTAGTATGATAAAGATAAATAATTCACTTTTGTACTGTCAAGATAAGATTCATAATTGTTCTCACACAATTCCTACTGTACCCTATAATTTCTACAACTTATGTTAAGCAATATAAGCCATGGAAACCATAAAACAAGCAAACTATGCATTGAAAACAGAATCTGTCAAAAACAGAACAGTATGTAAAGATCTGAATTAAGGTCATACTTATGTAACCCCAAAAATTCTAAAATATTGGTAAAGCGTATAACATTTGTATACGCATCAACTGTAAAAAAATTAGAATTTTTCCACGTTCCAGTAAAAGAAAGGAATTTATGTACTGGACGCAAAAGTTTCTGTTTTTTGCACAGAATCAAGTCAACTATTATCCACACTATCCCAAAGGCTTTACTTGGCACTTTATTGAAATAAAATATATAAAACATGATTAATACAGTATCTTAATCATGTGAACACACAAAAACAGTAGGTAAAAGTGTTGGGTTGTCTCCCAACAAGCGATTTTCTTTAATGCCTTTTAGCTAGGCATGATGATTTCAATGATGCTCACGTAAAAGATAAGAATTGGAACACACAGAGAGCATCATGAAGCATATGACTAGCACATTTAAGCCTAACCGACTTCCTATGCATAGGGATTTTGTGAGCAAACAACTTATGGGAACAAGAATCAACTAGCATAGGAAGGCCAATCAAGCAAAACTTCAAGATTTTCAACACATAGAGAGGAAACTTGATATTATTGCAATATGTAAAAACATATGTTCCACTCTCATAATAATTTTCAGTAGCATCATGAATGAATTCAACAATATATCTATCACTTAAAGCATTCTTTTCATGATCCACAAGCATACAAATTTTATTACTCTCCACATAAGCAAATTTATTCTCATCAATAGTAGTGGGAGCAAATTCAACAAAATAACTATCATGTGATTGGAAATTAAAATCATGATGACAAGTTTCATGGTTATCATTATTCAATATAGCATACATGTCATCACCACAATCATCATAGATAGCAACTTTGTTATGATAGTCAATTGAAACCTCTTCCAAAATAGTGGATTCATCATTAAATAAAATCATGACCTCTCCAAATCCACTTTCATCAATATAATCATCATAAATAGGAGGCATGCAATCATCATAATAAATTTTCTCATCAAAACTTGGGGGACTAAAAATATCATCTTCATCAAATATAGCATGCCCAAACTTATGGCTTTGCATATCGTTAGCATCATGGATATTCAAAGAGTTCATATCAACAGTATTGCAATCATGCTCATCATTCAAAGATTTTTTGTCAAACATTTGATAGAATTCTTCTTCTATCAATTGAGCACAATTTTCCTTTCCATCATTTTCAAGAAAGACATGATAAAGATGAATAATATGAGGCCACCTCAATTCTATTTTTTTGTAGTTTTATTTTATAAACCAAACTAGTGATAAAACAAGAAACTAAAAGATTCGATTGCAAGATCTAAAGATATACCTTCATGCACTCACCTTCCCGGCAACGGCGTCAGAAAAGAGCTTGATGTCTACTATGCAACTTTATTCTTCTAGACTCGTGTTGGGCCTCCAAGCGCAGAGTTTTCTAGGACAGTAGCAATTTTCCTCAAGTGGATGACCTAAGGTTTATCAATCCGTGGGAGGCATAGGATGAAGACGGTCTCTCTCAAACAACCCTGCAACCAAATAACAAAAAGTCTCTTGTGTCCCCAACACACCCAATACAATGCCAAATTGTATAGGTGCACTAGTTCGGCGAAGAGATGGTGATAAAAGTGTAATATGGATGGTAGAAATATATTTTTATAATCTGAATAAATAAAAACAGCAAGGTAGCAAGTGATAAAACAGAGCACAAACAGTATTGCAATGCTTGAAAACAAGGCCTAGGGTCTGTACTTTCGCTAGTGCAATCTCTCAACAATGCTAATCTAATTGGATCATATAACCATCCCTCAACGTGCGATGAAGAATCACTCCAAAGTTCTTATCTAGCAGAGAACATAAGAAGAAATTGTTTGTAGGGTACGAAACCACCTTAAAGTTATTCTTTCCGTTCGATCTATTCAAGAGTTCGTACTAAAATAACACAAAGTTATTCTTTCCGTTCGATCTATCCAAGAGTTTGTACTAAAATAACACCATATGATACGCATCAACCAACTCTAATGTCACCTAGATACTCCAATGTCACCACAAGTATCCATGAGTTAATTATACGATACGCATCAAACAATTTCAGATTCATAATGCTAGATCCAACACAAAGAACCTCAAAGAGTGCCCCAAGATTTCTACCGGAGAAACAAAAGATGAGAACGTGCATCAACCCCTATGCATAGATTACGCCAATGTCACCTCGGGAATCCGCGAGTTGAGTGCCAAAACATATCTCAAGTGAATCAATATAATACCCCATTGTCACCACGGGTATTCATATGCAAGACATATATATCAAGTGCTCTCAAATCCATAAAAGTATTCAATCCGATAAAAATGAAATCTCAAAGGGAAAACTCAATTCATCACAACAAGATAGAGAGGGCAAAACACCATATGATCCAACTATATTAACAAAGCCCGCGATACATCAAGATCGTGCCATCTCAAGAACACGAGAAAGAGAGATTAAACACATAGCTACTGGTACAAACCCTCAGCCCCGAGAGTGGACTACTCCCTCCTCATCATGGTGGCCATAGGGATGATGAAGATGGCCTCCGATGATGATCTCCCCATCCGGCAGGGTGCCGGAACGGGGTCTAGATTGGTTTTTCATGGCTACAGAGGCTTGCGGCAGCAAAACTTCTGATCTAGGGTTATCCCCGGGGGTTTTGGAATATTTGGGAATTTATAGGGCGAAGAGGCGGTTGGGGAGGCCACCGAGGTGGGCACAACCCACCAGGGCGCGCCGGGGCCCCCAGGCGCGCCCAGGTGGGTTGTGCCCCCTCGGGGCACCCCTTTGGTACTTCTTTAGCCCACTGGATGTCTTCTGGTCCAAAAAAAAAATCTCCAAAATTTTTCGCTGCGTTTAGACTCCGTTTGGTATTGATTTTCTGTGAAGTAAAAAACAAGCAAAAAACAACAACTGGCACTGGGCACTATATCAATAGGTTAGTCCCAAAAAAAGATATAAAGTTGCTATGAAATGATTGTAAAACATCCAAGAATGATAATATAACAGCATGGAACAACCAAAAAGTATAGATACCTTGGAGACGTATCACCCCTCACCATCCTTGGTGGCCTCCTCCGCATCCACATCCATTGCGGGCTCAACAGAAGAGTCAACTGCAAAGGAACATCCTGTCGTAAGCACCAACAAGCCCACCAAAAGGACGGGTGGTCTGGGAAGATACTCACCCGCGACATGATCTCTGGCTCCCACAGAAGAGGGCTTCGAAAGAATGGGTGCGCTAGGCATGCTCGTCAAAGGAGTGGCCACTATGGCCGCTGCAGCAGAGGAGCATACGGCAGAGGCGGTCCCTGTCCCAAGAGGAACGGCCCTAAGAAAATAAGTCAGAGGTCAAACAGTGAAGACTGGAGGATGGCAGCCCGGAAAATGGCAAGAAGAAACTTACGGGGTTGTCACCGGAACATGGCGTCTCTGGGACGGCACCGGCATCACCACGAGAATCTGAAGGCTCGGGGACTTGCAAGGGTTCCCACGAAGCTCACCACCACCCCCGCTGGCTAGGTTGTCCTCGCGCAACCCCCGGCGGAGCTTCTTGAGTGGTTCGTGCGGCGTTTCCACCGAGGAACTCCCTAGCTCCTCCTCGTCGACCTCATTGTCCTCCGCTGCCCGACAGGCCACTCCGTCGTCATCATCAGCCTCGTCTTCGCCATCACCACCGTCATCGTCATCGTCGTCGCCATCATGGCTATCGCGACCTCTGTGTGTATAGGCCGCGACCTCATCGTCCTCTTCATCGATGAGATTGACGCCGTCAGTATCGCCCGAGGCCTCCACCTCTAGATCCTCTTCCTCGGAGGCCTCCCTGGATGCCCTCTTCCGACTCTCGAAAGACGCGGCCTTAACCCTCACGGGCTCGAGGAGGGCGGGCGTCATCAACACGGTGAAAGCCGCATGCCCACCTCTTGCCCCGGCAGCGGGGGCTTGAAGCGATACGTTTTGAAGACCGCAAACCCTTGCACCGTGAAAACAGAATGCATAAGAGGATGAAAATTCTAGAGTTCAAAGAAACAGAGCCGCAAACCACTGACGACGCTTGGCGGGAGGTCGGCGCTGAAAGGCTAGACCGCCTTCTTCTAGGAGTCCACGATTGCCTTGGAACCCACCGGGAAGCTAAGGTGGTCGTCTATTCTCTCTGACCCCAGCTCATCCTGGGACACCCTTGCGGGGTCCTCTGGCCTCGTATATTTATACAATGGGAGAGCCCGAGCTTGCAGAGGCCAGATGCGGTGCTCCACCCACGTCTTCACGAAGTGGCCTCCCGTCAACCTGTTCTTCTTCAGACAGGCGGTGGTGTCCGCCAGCATCTTGGTCTCCAATGACAGATTGGTCAACGGAGCCCACGACCACAGCTTCTGTGAGGGCTCGTTCACGAAGGTGGGCAAGTCATCGCCAAGGCCACATATGTAGAACCAGGATTTATGCCACTCGCGAAGAGACTTCGGGAGGTCGGTGGTGAAGAACTTGGAGTTAGGGTGGAGCTATAGGATAGCTCCGCCATGGTCTTAGACGGCGCCGCCATTCATTTGAACGCACACCCAAAAGAAGTATCAGAACAGCTCGAAATGAGGGGCTGTCCCGAGGAAGCACTCGCAGAAAGTGATGAAGTTGGTGATGTGGAGGACCCCGTTGGGCGGAATGTGGTGCAGCTGGCATCCAAAGAACCGAAGGAAGTCACGCACAAAGTTGTGGAGGGGAAATCCAAGCCCCCTCCTGAAGTATTCCAGGCACTGGACGTGCACGCCATCGCGAGGCATCCGGGGAACCTCCCCTACCGGGATCCATGTGGCCAAATTCGCCGACATCAGTAGCTGGTCTTGAAGACCTGGACCTCCTTCTCCGTGGCCATGGAAGGGAACCATTTCCCCGTGGTCTTTGGGGCATCCCACGCCTGCTTCTCGCCACTCTTTGAGGCGGTCCCCTTCCGCTTTCTATCCGCCGAAGGTCTCGAAGACCGCTCCTACGACCTCTGCCACACTCGGGGATACTGACGGTGTCATACACGGGGGGGTGGCTCACCGAAGGGAGCTCGGCATAGGGCCAGCCCGAGGGCCCGCGAGGCTCGGCAACAGAAGGAAACCTTAAAGTGTGAAGATAGGCGCCGTAGGCCGTCTTGTTTCCCAAGCCAAGGGTGGCGGCGCCCTAGATCGCATCTGCCCACCTGTAAAACCCTAGCCTCCACCCTATATATAAGGGGAGGCTAGAGGACTCTCATCCCCATGCACTCTTAGACAGAAACTCTCGGTAGCAATCTCATACTCCATTGTAAACCCCTCGCACGAGGCATCCATCCACCATGAATAACAAAAGCAAGCAGGATGTACGGTATTACTCTCCGGAGGCACGAACCTTGGTAAAACCATTGTGTGACATCCGATCTGTGACTTACAGCTACGATTGGACCCCTACCGAGGGATCTAACTGTATTTTGCACTGTCAGTGGCCTCGGTTGTCTCCTATCTTTTTCACATGTTATGAGGCTCTTATGAGACCAAAGACCTCTTATGAGGCTCCCAAGGATACAATCTTATAGTATCATCATATTGCCTACTTGCCCCAGGGAGTCTAGAATACACTAGTAGAAAAAGGGGCTTTCGTTCGGGCCTGGCCAGCCCATTAGTCCCGGTTCTTCTACGAACCGGGTCCAATGGTTGCATTCGTCCCGGTTCGTGAGCCCAGGTGGCCGGCCGGGGCCTCGTGGGCTTTGGTCCCGGTTCGTCTGGACCCATTTGTCCCGGTTCTTGGCACGAACCGGGACCAATGGGCCTCGCTCCTGGCCCACAACCATTGGTCCCGGTTCGTGCCACGAACCGGGATAGAAGGACTGCCTTTAGTCCCGGTTCGTACCACAAACCGGGACAAATGGGTTGCCTATATATACCCCATCGCTGGCGAGCAGAGCACTTCACACTGCTCTGTTTTTGCTGGCCGGCGAGGGGAGAGCTTTGTGGTGCTCTAGCTCACCTCCTATGCACATGTGGTGTTCGATGAAATGCCCAAACCACACTAGTTAATGTTTCTCCTCTCGAAGATCGACCTCGAAGCTCCATTTCCCTCAAGATTTGTGTAGGTTTACCGGGCCATCACGTCCCGTCCCCGTCTTCACCGCCGTCGATTGCCCGCACCGATCTCGTCGCCGGCACCACCGTGGTGAGCCTCTTGTTAATTCT